>JAVJAQ010001618.1:0-135882 GCA_032362365.1 Zygogramma bicolorata
TTTTTTTGACATATTTGTTGCGAGAGAACATTTCGAGTTCCGAGTTGTTTCTGAAGTTGGAAGTGGCTGTCCTTATCCTCGGTTCTACAGGAGAGTTCCAGCTTTGATTACTGGGTGAGCGTATTTGTAAGATTCACCTCTTATACATGTTTTATGTACGAAATTTACAAGTGGCACATTAGATATTTTTGAAGTCATTAATAATCTACAAATCGGGTTCCCTTTTTCCCCTTTTTGTTAATACTAGTGTTATATTTCATACAGGGAGGAATGATTAAGTGGGCCTCCTAATTTTCCTCAAATTTGATATATATTCATTTTCCTTAGATTGCCTCAAGTAAATAAGGAGGTAGCTGAATGAGGTTTTTTTTTTAATTCGACAAGGAATAATAATCCATAAGTTCAAATAAATTCAGGGGAGGTTTAATGAATTGTTTCCTTCAGTAATTTATGAGCTGAAGATTCTGTATTGTAAGTTAATGATTTACATTATTTTTGATTCCACCTTGTAATCACAAAGCCCCCAGTTTTGTTTATATTTCATTGCTAATTTTGTTTATTTATATTTATTCCTGATAAAAATCTTGCGTACTTTATTTATAAATAAAGTTGGTTTGTAGAAGCTCTGCTAATATCATTTCATTCCCTCAAACATTTAAAAGACCATGCATTTAAGCCGTGGCCGAGTCCAGTCTCTGAGGACATAGTTGGTGACAACTAAGCCGACCGATCTCTGTGCAGGTAGAATAATAGAATTACCAGCAGCTGACCACGCTAACCATTACTTATTCTATATCCGTGTGATCAAAACGGATTCCAACTCAACATTTGATCTGGTGGCAGTACTTATCACGCTACCACATTTAATTAATAAGTAATCCTTTCGGCTGAACGATCCCATATACAGGGTAGGTTAATCTTCTAGTGGGGATATAATTATTATTATATAGGACTAGATGTTGAAGGGATCGCTTTAGACCGTAGGTTATTACATTTATTTCCTCGAGCAACTTAATGATCTGTTTATCAACTTCAGCACGGCTTGGCATAGTATCTCTGGCAGAATACAAAGCATTCAGATTTTTTTCGAGTAGAGCAATCTTATTTTTCATAGCATCCTGAGAAGGTTTTGCTCTCTCTTTATCTGCATTTTCATTATTTTCGCATTGGTGTTGTGATTCATTACCAGGTTTTATTTCATCTTCTTTCTGTTTTTTAATATTCGAAGCTGGCTGTATAATTTGTGTTTTTTCTGCAGGTTTACAGGTACTCGTTGCCTGAAAATATAAACGTCTTAATTATTGTTACAGAATGTAGAGAGAAACTTTTTGGCGATTTCTAATATTTCCACTACACATAGGTACCTGAAATGATTTTGTCACTCATCTTGGAAAAAAAATGTAGCAGATTGGATTTATTCTTGGTCGCCGCTTGCAATTCTTCTTCAATTCTCTTAGACACAATAATATCTAGTTCCTTGTCGGACTTTGCTCGTAATTTATAATTTACTTGTATGAGATTTTTTTAAACTTTCAAACAATTTTTGGTATAACTTCTACGCCTCTGGAGAAAGGGACTCACAGCAATACTTCAGGGTGGTGTAGGAGTTCACGCATGCTGTTGGTATAGAATTCGAGATTGACAAATGTGCACTGGTTCATCTCGAAAGAGGTCGATGCGAGGATTTCACTGAGGATGTCCAACTCGTAGACGAAAGCATTTTACATCATTCGAATTCTAAGACATACATCTATTCGGGTGTGGACCAAAGTCACACTCAAGAGGTGGGTTCGGTGAAAAATGCTATATGTGGCAAGTATAGGCAGAAACTGCGGCAGATTCGGTCTTCAGAACTATCGGTCAAGAACAACGTTTTTGCCACCAGTATGCTATTCGTCTCTACTTGTAGTCGAATGAACTCAGGAAGAGTTGCAGCAACCTGACGTGAAGACTCGTGAAATGATGCACGGAAGCCTGTAAAGTCATTAGGAGTTTGGATCCACTTCTCTGAATGGATAATGCAGGAGATGGTGTCTTTTTGTACAAGGCAGAAAGGCGCGCTGCTGATGAATTCAGTATAGTTTTCGACACCGAGAAGGTGAACCACCTCTGTCACTAAGTTGGAGCCCACACGGCGTAAAGCACATGTCAAAGTTACAGAGAATGCACAAATGCTGCATATATACAAGGCCGTGGAGTAGTCTTCAAGAACATCGAGGATCGTGGCTCGTTTGTAGAGCTGACATTTGCCTCCTCAGGTCAGGTTTATGTTATATGTCATCCATGGGCCTGTTTTTTGTTACCCTATAAACTCTCTCATGGGACATCAACGATCAAATATTGACACGTTTTGGGTGGAAAATGAAACCATATTTTCAATATTTTTCATGGAATAAATGAGATCCCAGTTGAAATTATGTATGTGCATAAAGAAGATTTCCCTATCGAATTTTTCCAATCTCTATTCTTTCTATACTCAAAATGTCTATTGACTGTTTCAACAATTTTGAATGATCTAGCACAATGATCAAAAACACTGCAGGTTTGTGACCATGCGGTTTTTTTGTGTTTTCGTAATCAGAGGTGAAAATGATATCAAGGGGAGTTTGACCACAACCCGTTGATTCATCAATGAGTTCACGAAAGTTGAACGACTCCAAAAATGTATTGAAAGAACTGGTATATGAATTGTTTCCCAGGAGATTAATATCAACTTTCCCTAAATCATGATCGTGTCGCATTCTGGTAATATTTGTGAGACTGAGTCTTGAGAGGAGTTTTTTTCACATTGTTCAGTATCTCGATGGATTTTCCTAAGAATAACCTCATACCTGAACTAATCGTTTGAATAAAATATAAAATCTCCTTCCATGTCATCCCTATCAGTGCGTTTAATATTGTGATGTATTTTCGCTTAGAAGAGTAAATTTGGTTGAAAAGTCCAGTTTCAGTGCCTACAAAATGCTTCATATTATTTGAAACAATATAGTTTTCAAGTTGATCATATCAATTATAAACGTAATAATATGGTCCCTACGGGGTTTATATCTGTTTGGTTTCTTCTGATTTGCTTGACGTTTCGACTTCCATTTTTGAAGTCATTCAAACAGTTAGACGAATATCCATCTATCCAAAGACAATGGTATTTATGATACTTCTCAAATTTCATCTGACTCTAGAATCTATTACTTACGAGACAATTGTTCTGATATTATTGGTGATTATGTCTGTTGTCGAGTGTGTGATTTGGAATATAAAAAAACGGCAGTTGAGAGAGACACTCACCTGTTGATTCTTCAGCTGCTGGTATCCCACTCGAACGACCTTTGTTGTAGCACTTTGGATGGTTTGCGGGTTTTATGTGAGCGAAAAAGAAACAACGATAGCGTAAATAAAAAGCGATTCGAAATAATTGCGATTTTTGAGAGCGTACACACTGAATGTCGGTGCGAATGTGTCCTTTTCACTTGAAATAATAGAAAACTACCTCCAATCAGTGTGATAAATGAAAACTTATTATAGAAGTAAAATAAGTTATTTGAACTAAAATATAAACTAAGACTAGGAGTGAACATTGACTGCCCACCAAAATATATGATGAATATATTTTTTATTGATCAATAGAGGGAGACGGTAAGGGACAAAGCTTCACCAGCGGTCGCTTGATCTTGCCGCCTTTGGTTAAAACGGTTGCAATTCTGGAAACACCATCTGAACCCGGATGAAGTTCTGAAATTTTTCCTAAACTCCATTTGAGCGGAGGCAGTTAATGAGTACCAAAGTACCAGTACTAATAGGAGAAGCATGGTCTAGCCACTTTTCTCGCTGTTGTAAGGTATGTAGGTATTCAGAGATCATTCGAATGAATAACTGCCACCGATTGAGATGGTTCAATTTCAACTGTGTCCTGAGGTGGTAAATTTGTAAGGGGTTCAAGAGTTAAAAAATGACCTGGCGTTAATACAGTCAAATCATTTGGATCAGAGCTGAGCGGACATCATGGAGCTGAGAGGACATCATTTAACACTTGCTTCTGCTAGTCCAGTGAAATGAGGAGCTGCAGTGGGATCAAAAGACCATTCAATAGATTCTGATTCGACAGCATTTTTCATCAGAAGGACAATTTCTTTATTGGCTCCAACAAAGTTGGTCCCACAATCTGAAAAAAGTTTACTACAACGTCCTCTGCGCGCGATAAAACGCCTCAATGCTGCTAAAAAGGCATCAGTCGAGAGATTCGAAGCTAATTCAAGATGAATCGCTTTTGTGGCAAAGCAAACAAAAACACATATGTACGATTTCGTGCATTTAACACCTCGAAATTTTCCAAGAGTAGTTGAAAATGGTCCAGCATAATCTACTGCCACACAGGAAAAAGGTTTGATTTGAGGAATTCTTAGTTTGGGTAGATATCCCATAGGCGGTTGATAAGGTTTTGGAGAGAGGCGCCAACATTTTTGACAGGATGATAATACACGTCTTATGGCTCTTTTCGGGGATAGAATCCAAAAACGCTGCATTATTAAATACTGTAAGGTTTGATTACCTGGATGCAGGTATATTTTATGAAAATACTCAATAAGAAAATTCGTAAAACGATGTTTGAATGGTAGAACCGCGGGATGCCTCTGTTCGAAAGATAAGAAGCTAGCCTTTGTGATGCGACCTCCTACGCGTAGAATATTTTTTGAATCTAAAAAACAATTGAGTTTTCTAAAGGATTTTGGAATTTGTTTCTTATCATTGATTGATGATATAATTTCTGAGAAACATTCATTTTGAATAAATGTCACACAACAAGTTAAAGCGTTATCGATTTCATATATAGTCAACGAATCTCTTTTTGGAGAATGGTTACTTTTAGTATTGTATAGAAAGCGATTGATATAGGTAATGGTTCTCAATATTTTTGAAAGAGAAGAGAATTTGTTGATCAACATGTCTATAAAATCATTGTTAACAATCGTCATGAATGAGGTAGTTCTTTCTTCCACAAAAAAATTCTCATTTGATTTAACGAAACATGATTTTGTCTGCTGGCCAATTATTTTGTGAATGACGTAACCAAGTGGGGCCTGCCCACCATAAGCTATTATTTGAAAGTTGTGAAGGAAAAATACCCCAGGAGGCACAATCGGCGGGATTTTTTTGTGATGGGATATATCTCCAACATGGAGGAGCGAAGTTTTCTTGAATTTTTGCTACTCTATCACAAATGAATGTTTTCCATTTGTGAGGCGAGGAACGAATCCCAGTTAATGCGATAGTAGAGTCTGACCAACAGAAAGTTTGTGAAAATGTAATATTCTTCTGAAATACTTTAATAATGTAGGACATTGACTCCGCGAGTAAGGCAGCTAATTCCAAACGTGGAATCGAAATTCTTTTGAGCGGTGCAACTTTCGATTTTGCAAAAACAAAAAATGTGTTGATTTTGGAGTTATTTTGAGATCTTATATAAATGACTGATGCATACACCTTTTCCGAAGCGTCCAAAAAACCATGAATTTCTAATTTGCACATCGTATTATTTGATGAAATAGGTCGTGGTTCGGTTTTGAAATGTAACCAATGTTCAACTATAAGGCCGGGAGGAGAATCATCCCAGTCGAGTCCTAACGCCCATAAAGTTTGCATAAGGCATTTGCATACTATTGTGATTGCACTAATAAGGAAGCCCAAAGGGTCGAATATTCTAGCGATATCTGATAAGTTTAGTACATTTCTTTTGCAATAAATCTACATGATACGAAAAGACATCTGTACTTGGTTTCTATTGCAATCCTAAAATTTTTAGAGTATCATCTGAATCGAAAGTCAAAGGATCCAACAAGACATGGGATCTTGGCAAATCGGACAAAAATTGTGCAGAATTACTAGTCCATTTTCTTAGTTCAAAACCTCCACGTTTTAACATATCGATAAGTTCATTACGTACTTTTATTATAATAGGAAAATTTAATTTTTTCTTTCGGAGCCAATTGTTGGATTGTTTTATTCGCCAGGTAAGGAGAGCATGCGAGACCGAATAAAACTCTTTTGAGTTTAAATTGCTTCACAGGTTCTTGAGGCGAGAACCTCCAAAGAATTCGTTGAAAATCTTGATGAGTTTCACTGACAAAAATTTGATTAAACATATTTTTGATATCACATGAAAAAACTATTCGGTGAAGTCGAAAATTTAATAAAATTGAAACAATGTCCTTCTGCAATTTTGGACCGGTGAGGAGAAAATCATTTAAGGAAACTCCTTGAGAAAGCTTTGCCCAAGCGTCATAGACGATGCGAATTTTTTGTGACTTGACCACAGCGTGATGTGGAATGTAATAGCCATTTTTGGGATTGTCGTTTCAAGGAATGATTTCCATGTAATCATCATCCAAGTAATCATTGATTTGCGCACGATATTGTAAATAAATAGATGGATTAGCGATAAGGCGTTTTTTGCGATTTTTTAAGAGTGTACACACTGAATGTCGGTGCGAATGTGTCCTTTTCACTTGCTCCCCGGTAGAGGAAGACTATAGGAGTGAACAATGTCACTCACCGCTCTCTGAGGCTGTGTTCTTCAGGGGTTCTTTAGAAATGGATGTTTTCACGGATCTTTATTCAAACAAGATGGTTTTTATAGGATGTTTATCCGTTTGGTTTCTTGCGATTTGGGTAAGGGCAAGGGTGGGTAGATCATTTTGGGTGCCGAAGCGCCCTAGGGCGTCTTACCAATTTTCCCCGGGACGGCCAGAAAAAATTCTGCCCCGGCAGCGGATTTGCCCAGCAGTGGAAGAGCCAAATTGAATATAAGGACCGCGCCTCAGATTGCTTGGCCACACCCACCGAAATATAACCAGTTGATATTTTTTTATTATCGTGTCGGTAAGATCTAAAAACTTTTTCATATGTTAAATCAGTACGTGATGAACATTTCGGTCCGATATGGACTTTCTTTGTTAATGTTAATTATTCTAATTACTATTAGGGACGTCTATCAAAAGAATTGGTAAAAAAATCAGTACTGATCAAGGATGTGCATGATACGCGGGAGTAAAATACCAAAATTCAAAACTAATATGAATGTTGAGAAATTAAATACAATATCACTACTTTTATTCGGGTTTGAAGGCCGTCGTTTTTTGGAATTTCTTCCTGACGTTTCGCTGGCTCGAGTGGCTAGCTTCTTCAGAGGTTCATTCATCTTGGAATTCACTCCGATGAATGAACCTCTGAAGAAGCTAGCCACTCGAGCCAGCGAAACGTCAGGAAGAAATTCCAAAAAACGACGGCCTTCAAACCCGAATAAAAGTAGTGATACTGAAAACCTCGGCCGCGAAAGCCTCAACTATTTTGTCAATTAAATACAATGATCAAAAGGAGAATTCCTGGTCGGGGCGAGAAAAGCATGCCGACACTGCTTACCTGCAGTACCTTAGAAGGAATAGGAGCTGATGTATTTAATACTACACATATTCGCTTAGACATAAATCATCATCATTTTGGTGGAAAACATGTACCACCAATAATTTATCATTCTCTGTTTCACAAAAATTTAATCATTTTTTTCTACTTTGGAGATATAATAACATAAAATGAATGAAATAAAACTCAACAGATGTATGGTGTTCGAGAAAAAAACTATACAAGAAAAATTTTAATTTCGCGGAAGAACTCAAATATTCACTTTTCTGAAAGTAAGATTTATTCTAACACCCGTGGCTGACTTCCTTGGAGGTAGAGAATGGTACCAATATTCATTCGTTGGGGGATTCATAAGAAGGAGACTTCCATGTTCCAATTCTAGTTTCACTGAAAAAATAAAAAAGTCTTCAGGGTAAATCATCACTTATCTATTATGTTTGTTATAAGGATACATAAACATTGGAGCGTCTGAAAAATGTTGAAGTTTTTTCTATTTATATCTTCCCTTCGTTAAACACTCCCACGAGAAGGCAGGGCCAAGTGCAGGCAAGGGACAGGTGATTATTTTGACCCAGTTACAAGTCTTCTGTTTCATATTCATGTAGAAACATGAAATCAATGAGGAGATAGGATATCTCAAAAAATGCAAATTTTCCTCATGACATGTGATTTACCAACAAACAAGATCTGAAAACATTCATGTTGATAAATCAAACAATGTTTCAGGTAAATCTGGTACAGTCGAGAACGAAAATGCATTCTGCATCATATTTCTGAGCACAGTGTCTGAAACAAGCACTAGAAGGTTCTTGATGAAACTGAATATAAATGGTCGAAATATGTCATTCTATCACTATTTTGAAGGAATAAGCGTGATCTATAGTTTTTATGATGTGGATTCAATCGAGTTGAATAACATTGAAACACACGAAATCAAATGACTTAAAATATTATTTTAATCTGATTGCAATGTAGACAAGGCAAAATCGAATCTCTGCAAAATCCATTATGGGAAACCCAGGATATTATATGAAATTTTGGAGCAGCTGATTAATCTGTATCAAATGAGGAAAAAACTATCGAATTACTAGCAGAGTTCGAACTTGGGGTTAAAGAATAGTCACACTATCGGAAGAAAAAGGATTTTGTTTCTGGTCAGATGATAACAAATGTTATGTTATTAGCTTGGCTCGAAAACTATCGAATACAACAGAGCAGGTTCTCCACTCGTTTCATGAAATATTTTCTAAGGACAATCTGATTGATATGACCGATGGAATAGTGATAGTTATGACAAATTCAAAACTGTGCACTGTGCAATCTAGGAGAGAAATATACACATATTTTTAAGAAAGAATCAAACTACTGATTTGGAAATTGAAGAAAAAATGCTTGAATAGTTTCCTTTGAGATTTTCAATGTAATATAGTTTACAAAACCGCGACACGTGTTTCGCAGAATGATAGCTTGTTCGAGGAAATATTGATGAATTACACTAAAATAAGTTGGTCATTTGAAATGCAGTTTCGATGGATTAGTACTCAGTATTCATCCAACATCAAACATATCATGTCTTCAGAATACTAACATATAAATTTTTATAGTTGTTTAAAAACCCCACTACATATTCATGTTTTGTATTTCAATATGTAGGTATTGGAGTTGCTAACCAACTTCAAAAATTTCTTGACGTTGGAAAATGAAGAAAAATTTGATTGTAGAAATACTTGGTGCGCAAAAAAATATTGAGGTTTGGCTATGAAAATGTTCCGTTACGAGGGGCATACAAAAGTTAATTTTCCATGAAATCTCAATTATATCAGAAGGGTCTGAATTGAAGGTACGATTATGATATATCATTTGTAAAGGTATTCTATACTGAATTGTAATTTTCGAAAAAAAAGTGAACTTTCTATTGGAAATATAAAATATGGATATGGTTGCAGTCATAGAGTGAGAGCCCGCGACGCCCAGACCTTCGTTATATTATAAAAGCTGAAAATTGTTCTTTATGTCCCCTATACAGGTATTAGCTAACCCAGCCTATACAACCTGGGTCGCGGTGGCTTTGGCAGGTAACAGGTAGTGAAGGTGAGTAAAATTATGTTTCAAATTTGTGATAATATGAAATCTGACTTTTATATATGTTATTCAGAAAACTATACGAATAATGTTTCCACAATTTCCACTCACTTTCGATGGTTCCCCTATCTTCCCAGACACATTGAAGTCTACTCCAGGCGTGCGCGCGATGAATATACATGTACGTTAGTGCGAGTGAAATAGCGCGATCTATACTCTAAATTTATCAAGAAAATTAATTATGTATATTTATGACTGATTAAAAAAGTAAATTTTGAAAAAATAATGTAAAAAAATTTTCAAATCAACAAATTATAAAATCAACAATATGATAATGCGAATCATTACGCTATTAACTTTTGCAAATCATCATTAAATTTTGTATTCGACTAAAATTTGAATTTTTTCAAGTGAATTTCATGGAATCAAGTTGTGATTTAAAAAAGTTGTAAATAAATATCTATCGATGATTTTCTTTAAGTATTGTGCAGAAAATAATAAGAAAAATCGGCAGTCGATGATAAAATTCTAGAAGTTTAAAGTTAAGGAGATGAATTTGTATGTATGTTGGTTTTACTATAAGGAGAGAAAATGATTTAGATCGAAATGAAATCAATGGAAAAAGAATTAAACTATACTTTTAATTATAGCCATTACAAAACAAAGTAAAAAAATAAAGTTTCAAACATGTATTGTTAAATTAAAAAAAAAAAATTCAATTATTTTCATCGTCATCGTCGGTATTTCCATTATCTTCATCACTGCTACTCCATTCTGTGGATTTGTCCTCATCAATTTCACTATTTTCAACAGCTTCTGTAATAAATTAAAGCAAGTTAGAACAATTATGAATAGCCGATAATTTGTTTATGAACATTAAACATTATAACATACCTGACACAGTTTGTAGAGAATCACTGACATAATTAGGTAGCTGATCTCCTTCAAACCATTTAAAAGGATATTGACCACTTTCCAGTACCCAGCCATTATTTTCTGGTTTACGTGAAGTAGGTTTACTTGAGTGAGCATTGTTCCAAATCGCACAAATATAATTAGCTCGTAAAAATGCTGCAGTAGCTCATTTTTACAAGGTAGTGAACTGCTAGCATCAAAATTTCTCATTTTTTTTCGATTGAAAGCCTCATTAATATCAGGTACTTTATACGAGTCTATAAACATCTGAACTCTAGCAGCGTCAACATCGATAACATTCCGAGCATTATATACACTGCATATTTTGGAACAATGCTCACTTAAGTGAACCTACTTCACATAAACCTGAAAATAATGGCTGGGTACTGGAAAGTGGTCAATACCATTTTGAATGGTTTGAAGGAGATCAGCTACCTAATTATGTCAGTGATTCTCTACAAACTGTGTCAGGTATGTTATAATTAATGTTCATAAACAAATTATCGGCTATTCATAATTATTCTAACTTATTTCAATTAGTACAGAAGCTGTTGAAGATAGTGACATTGATGAGGACAAATCCACAGAATGAAGTAGCAGTGATGAAGATAATGGAAATACCGACGATGACGATGAAAATAATTTAATTTTTTTTTTAATTACACAATACATGTTTGAAACTTTATTTTTTTACTTTGTTTTGTAATGGCTATAATCAAAAGTATAATTCAATTATTTTTCCATTGATTTCATTACGATCTAAATTATTTTCACTCCTTATAGTAAAACCAACATACATACAAATTTATCTCCTCAACTTTAAACTTCTAGAATTTTATCATCGACTGCCGATTTTGCTTATTATTATATTATACTTAAACAAAATTATCGAAAGATATTTATTTACAACTTTCCTAAATCACAACTTGATTCCATAAAATTCACTTGAAAAAATTCTAATTTTAGTTGAATACAAAATTCAATGATAATTTGCAAAAGTTAATAGCGTAATGATTCGCATTATCATATTGTTGATTTTATAATTTGTTGATTTGAAAATTTTTTTAAATTATTTTTTTTAAATTTACTTTTTTAATCAGTTATAAATATACATAATTGAATTTCTTGATGAATTTAGAGTATAGATCGCGCTATTTCACTCGCACTAATCTACATGTATATTCATCGCGCGCACGCCTGGAGTAGACTTCAATGTGTCTGGGAAGATAGGGGAACCATCGAAAGTGACTGGAAATTATGGATACATTATTCCTATAGTTTTCTGAATAACATATATAAAAGTCAGATTTTATACTATGACGAAAGTAGATTTATAAACCCCCTGTGAGGGTGTCTGGAAAGGGGTTGTTACCGTCCTAAGTGTCCGCCAATAGTCGAGGCGGTTTCTAATATGATTGTAGATTAAAATATATGAAAACCAAGTTTTATGCTATCACAAATTTGAAACACAATTTCACTCACCTTCACTACCTGTTACCTGCCAAAGCCACCGCGACCCAGGTTGTATATGCTGGGTTAGCTCATACCTGTATAGGAGACATATATAGAAGAATTTTCAGCTTTTATAATATAACGAAGGTCTGGGCGTCGCGGGCTCTTCGACTATCAAACTGGAAGTGTATATGGTTTTATAATTGCTAAATTGTACACTCATGACATCGAATCCCAGTATGGTACCCATAGATAGTTTGATGTTCATTTACCTCTTAACATTTTCACATTCTCTATAGAATTGACGTTACTTGTTTGAAATAACTAATGTCATATGAATCATTGTAAAGCTATAAATTGAAACAACGATTTGTTCAAAGAAGTTGAACATTGAAATTAAAAAAAACTACATTCGAATGTTTTTTTGCGTTTTTCGAGTGTTTTTTCGTCCGCGTTGATTTGGGGAAATGGCAGATGCCAGAAAAAATTAGTGAAAACATCATTTCTCTCACGACAAATAACTTTTTTTGTTTAGGTAACCACCAAATCCAAGGATTGGTTCTAAAGTACATCGTAAATATAATTCACTCTAATGAAACGTATCGAAAAATGAAACTAAAATAGAGGCAATAAATTTCGACAGGAAAATTCAAACAAACAGATGATCGAATATATAAAAATTGACGGTTTCGAAAATTCAATTCACCTGAAGAAGAAAAAATAGAAATGAATAGAATTGAACGAAACACAAAAACCAAATTGGAGAAAAAAAAACAAACATTTATGCAAGTTGAGCATAAATGATCGAGACGTTTCGGATGCTAGTTTCTGCAATTATCTCCACTCATTAGAAAACCTTCGAGTACTTTCTATGATATTATTACTTTTTTTTCAGAATTCCAATAACTGAAAGTGTGCAAATTTGAAATATCCACAGTAAACCAATTGATTTTCGCAGAAACTACTCACCTAATGGAACATCACGTTTTTCAGGACCTTTTTTTCTCGCATCTCCATGCTTTAAGATGAAGGTCCTCTCTTGACCCAGTGTAAGAGAAGCTATTGGAGTGTTCCTATCTAATTCTTTTTCATCATCCTTGTGTTCACCCATGCGATCATTTCCATTTCGGTACCTGCAAAGTTTTCGAAGAGTTATTGTTTGAGAATGACATGGAAAACAATAGTGCAATTAACCCGAGCGACAATAGTTGGGGAACATGTTTCCACAATTTGATCAAAGATGAATAACGTGAAAACCCACAGGATTTAGAATACGTTGGCTTTGTGAGCGAGCATAGCAGGGTATAATTGCATTGAAATTTTGAACCCAAATAAAGGATATTTTGTTAGTGGTTTCGAATAATTTATTCAAAAACTCTTCTTGAAATGTTATATTACATATGTAGATTGAGACTTCATTATACATTTCAAGAGAAAAATACTAGAAAAGGAAATGGAACATTTGCCATCTGTTTCATACACAACCATTAGTGAATGTTGTTTATAATGTTTTCATACCAAACATCATCGACTTCGATGAAATTTCTTCAGCAAACGGGCCTGGTTCTATCTCCCTACGCAATTCCTAGGAGAGATGGGGAATGGTCCTAAAACGGATCGAATATCACTGAAAACTGTCCACCATAATATGTAACTTTTTAATGTGTATTTTGATGGCTCATATAAAGTTCCATTTTCTTGGAATTATCCATATTCAGGTACCTAGATCACGATTCTCGAACCTTATCGGTGTAGTTCAAGTTTGTTTTGTTTTCTATCATTGAATTTTTGTAGCTTGATTGACATCTTCGTGTTAACTTTTCAGCAGAAAACGTAGAAATGATCGATGAACAAGGAAGCGGTGACATTTTTTTTGGTTTTATTTTCATCGAAACGGCATTGAAAAAATATCGTTACTATAACTCAGTGATTACCTTCGTAAATGCTTTGAAAATAGTTTCTTTTGATAATGAATATATTTATACTCTATGTTGATATCCTCCTTCAGATATTCAAGCAACCAAACACTGGATAAGATTATTCATAAAACTGAAAGTGTTTTCGATATTCAACTCATTGGGACCAAGTATTGAGTTTGGTAGGGATTCTGCAGATATTGAAGGTTTCGAAGATTCCACTTCAAAGAAGCAAGTAGACCTATAACAATCCCCATAATATTGAGTAAAGGAGTATGCTTTCCAGTACCGACCTGAGAGGAGACGCTAATCTTATGTACAAATGATGTATGTGAGATTTTAAAGGGAGTCTCAACTTGCCCTCACCTTCGAGTATGCACTTTTCTCTTGACAGCCCACGGCCCTGATGCTTGTTTACGATGATGAGTTTGGAGGGAGCCAAATAAATGTACAACATTCACAACAAAACACTCACAAGATGTGATTACAGTTGAAAATTCTGTTCAATCTTCAATCATCCAATTATCGTAGAGTTGAAAAATTGATAATGAGTCCACTACAATTTATGTTGTAAAAATAATGAAAGCAGTATCTTCTCACAAAGAAAACTTAACTCACCTGTTAACAAGGACAAAATTATAACTGAATCCTGTTATGTTGTTTAAAAAATTTCGTATATCGCTGAGTATGGGGCTCTAGCTTTTTGCTGGGACTGTAAGACCCGAAAAGGTATAAGTCAATCCTTCGTCTCCATATGCCACTTGTTGTCTAGGAATCTCATGCAACTTTCCGAAGACTCGGACCTACATATAAATTGAAGATTTTTCAATCATGAGGATCACAAAATAATGCGTTAATTGTATACGAGGGATAAAGGATATCACAAATGGTGACTCTAACCAGACTAAAATATTTTGCTGATACGCTCTTTTTTGTCGAATGGAGAACATTCCAAGTCAAAGCGTAAAATATACAATTGTAATATGAATTATATAACGACAAGATATTTTTTTATTTTTTTGTGAATGGGCACTCTGTAATTTTAGAATATATCGATTCTTTGTATGAGTGTAGGAAACAGTATTGCAAAGAGAAATATTCCCAGGTATTTCGTATAGTAGTATTACAAATTATGTTACCATTTTACAAATGATGAAGAAACATCTTACGTCACTCATACCTCCCCTATTACCATTGATTGGAAAAAAATACGAGGTTGGCTTGCCAGACTGGGCCGGGGTCTCGCCTATCCAATTCGAGATTTCTGCTCATCTACATTTTTTTATTGCGTTATTCAAGGTTGATTTTCCAAGCACCGATTTGTATGAAAATTTGGATTTAGGTTCTACCTACCCTCTTTTTCAAAATCTACCCTATGCCCAGGGTTTTTTTTCCTTAGGGTGGATGTCATTCTTTCCTGGGGGTGAAAGATTTTTCATTGAAAATAAATGCGGAAACCTATAAATTGGCTAATTCTCAACAACGTTTTTTCTGAAAGGCAATACTTTTCGACTCATTCGCGAGTGAAATTGTCGGTTTTCAAGAAAAAAAAACACGTTTTCAGATTATTTTTCGTGAGTAACTGAAAAAATATGCATTCAATCGAAAACATGTGAAGAGCAAAATTATTGCTTATCAGAAAACAAAGGAAATCGTGAACTTACTAAACGAAGTATGAAAAGAATAATGTCGATTCCTACTTTTTTTTGTTGGCATATATATTATAATACTATTATATTATGAAAATAATAATAATATTATGTGTATTCATCAATATACTAATATACATGTTCTAATTTCTACAAAAATGTAAAGCATTTTGTAGGTTCCTTCAAGAGCTATATGTTCATCTGAATTATTTTTTTTTCAGATCTCATTTATAAATAGTTCACGCTAGAATGTCTCAAAAAAATTACTTTAACTGGCCATACCTTACTCCATATTTAACCTACAAAAAAATAAACAGCCAAAATTTTCAGATAAGTAAAACCTACAATTTTGTACTCAACAAAATTTTGAATGTCACTGATAGTTTTTGAGTTATTTTGAAAAAAGATGCGATTTTTTGCTAAATTACGAAAATTATTTTCACTCTTTATGACCTATTTTTTTCAAAAATGAGTACTTTTAACTAGTCAAAGACACAGAACGTATTATAAGAACACAAATAAAGTGAATTGTGAAGTGGCAACGATTTTTTTCAAATGGGGAGGAAGAGAGGCTGAGATTTCCTGAAGGACTTAGAAAAAAGGTACATATTTCTCCGAAAAAAGCATTGGCTTCTGGTTATTGTACGTAGAAACATTCCACTTTGTTGTTTGAAAATACCAATCTACTTTCAACATGCAATAACTTCGTCTGTATTGGGTTTGCATTCCTCATAAATACACGATTGTCTTCAAACGATGAGTTTTGGAACCTTTGGTGTAAAAGTTGTAACTTTTCCTAGAGATCAATTACCCTAACACCAAACTGATATTTTTGCACTCGACGCGCGTTTCGCTAACAAGTAAAGCATCTTCAGGAGAAAATTGATACTGAATCTAGAGCTGGGGTTAGTTGTTTATATACCTAAAGTTTTCCGGTCCGATACGGACTCTGTTTGCTACGATTAATTATTCTAATTGATTTCTCGATAATGAACTCACTACCTGCAAGTTCCGTCATCTGTTCTTGTATTGAATATTCTGATTACTTTCTCAACAATAAATTAGAGGGGGGGTGAAAGTAATGAGTCCCTTGTCACCATTCAAGCTGTTTTTACATTTTGCTATTTCAAGACTCTCACATGCATCCAGTAGTCTTGTGTCATGCACATGCTTGATCAGTTTCAGATTGCTTTCACCAATTTTGTGGTCATTGTCTAGAGCGAGTTGGGCGACACTGGATTTTTCTACCCTTCCGTATTCTATATGTGCGAAATGCTCTCTGAAACGGGTTTTATTAGCTCGTCGGCTCTGGCCGATGTACTTGTTGCAATCTTAGATTCTCGACTCCTCTGAGTTCTCTAGTTCATCTTTTGAGTTACCAAGAAGCTGCTGTAATTTGTAAGAAGTTTTGTATGCAACTTTCATATTTATTTTGTCAAATATCTGTTGGAGTTCTCCAGTGTATTGAGGTTCATATGGGATTACTATAAACTTTTCGTTTCTCTCATCTTTTTTAAAAGTCGAAGATTTACGAAGAGTTTTCCTGAATTTGAATGTAAATGTAAAATGTAAATTCAAAGAAACACTTCGTAAATCTTCGACTTTTAAGAAAGATGAGAGGAACGAAGTTTATAGTAATCCCATATGAACCTCAATACACTGGAGGGCTCCAATAGATATTTGACAAAGTAAATATGAAAGTTGCATATAAAACTTCTTACAAATTACAGCAGCTCCTTGGTAACCCAAAAAATAAACTAGAAAACTCAGAGAAGTCGGAAATTTACGAGATTAGTTGTCAAGTACAACAATAAGTACTTCGGCCAGAGCCGACCAGCTAGTGAAACCCGTTCCAGAGAGAATTTTGCACACATAAAATACGGAAGGGTAGAAAAATCCAGTGTCGCCCAACACGCTCTAGACAATGACCACAAAATTTGATGAAAGCAATCTGAAACTTATCAAGCATGTGCATGACACAAGACTACTCGATGCATGTGAGAGTTTCGAAATAGCGAAATGTAAAAACAGCATGAATGGTGACAAGGGACCTATTCCTTTCAGCCCGCTTATCAAATTATTGTTGAGAAAGTAATCAGAATAATCAATACTAACAGATGACGGAACTTTCAGGTAGTGAGTTCATTATCGAGAAATTAATTAGAATAATTAACAGTTACAAACAAAGTCTATATCGGACCGGAAAAGAAAAACTTTAGGTATATAAACAACTAACCCCAGCTCTAGATTTAGTATCAATTTTCTTCTTCTGAAGATGCTTACCTTGAGAGCGAAACGCGCGTCGAGTGCAAAATATCAGTTTGGTGTTAGGGTTATTGATCTCTAGGAAAAGTATCTCTTTGTTTTTTCTAATTTTACTCTCTACAGGTTTTTCGATCAAATAGATATTTTCTCAGTTACCAGAAAAAATCTGAAAACATGTTTTTTTTACCTGAAAACCTACAATTTCACTCAAACTTCATAGAACAAAAGCTGCTTAGAATTGAGTGAGTTATCGATTTCCGCACTGATTTTCAATAAAAAAAATTCCACCCCCAAGAAGGGATAGTTTTCACCTTCAGGGAAAAAGCAACCCTCAGCACAGGGTACATTTTGAAATAGATGGTAAGTAGAACTTAAAACCAAATTTTCATACAAATCGGTGCTGTATGGGATAAATATACAGATTACACTTTTTTTTACCATCATTGACTGAGTGAGTGATTCAAGTGGACATTGAATAATTACTTGATGATTTCCACCGAAAATCATTCATTCCTCATGATCGATTGTGAGTGTTGCTTTCTTTTCAATGGTCACCTAAATCACTCCGACTTTCACAGTATATTCAAATATTCACTACATACCTTAGTAAGGTTTCCATCGTAATATTCGAGAGTTTCCTGGAGTTGGTCGAACAATTCGTCAGCAACGACTTTCGGTAAGACCACCCCATAATCGAGATCTAGATTCTCTCTCTTAGTTTTCGTCATATTCAAGTCGTTTTTGGATTCCGAGAGCTTTTCCAAAGAGCTTTGAAGGTCTATTTTCTGACGTTTCATATCGAAACAAAGAATTTGAATATTCATATAAATAATTCTTTCAAAGCTGAAACTCCCAAACTTGGATGCAATGAAGAAGTATTTCATGAAATTTGAAAAGTTTTTTATTGTTCTGCATAACTTTCATGAGTTTCAACAGTATATTTGATTATTTTCTCGTAATTTTACCCATGGAGGCCACTGCCGTTATGAGTAATTCGTAATGACTTCTGCAGCTAGATACCTAAATTGAGGAAAATAGAGGTTTATTACTTTCAATTGAATGAGGTTATTCCACATATATAGCAGAAATCATTATGAAATATTGAATTCGAGATGCAAGAATATCATACAAAAAAAATAAACGTGTCTAATGGAATACTGTGATATTCAATACGACCAATCAAACCAGTTGTTTCATTATTTTTTTTTGTTGCAGTTTTTTCCTTTTTTTATTTTATTATGGAACTCGAAACTATTTTGTAAATCTGATTTTTTTTCTGAGCTGATTCATCTTTTTCTTCAGAATAATTCACCGTCACATACTATTCAGTATCCTCGGTTATCTTCTGCCAATTTCATAACAACTCTTCTATATCAATTCTATTTCGATTTGCCTGTTATTTCATTTCATCGGTGCATTGAAACTTTTTCTGACATGTTTCTATAGAATCAAACAATATAGGCAATGTAACTTCGAACCAGTATCAGTCAAGGTTACTTGCTAATCGCAATCAAATAAACAAAGAGCTCTTTTTCATTATTTGAGCCCATAAAGATTATTAGTTTCGTAACTATCCCTATTCCCCGCCTCTGTCCAGCGAATGGTGTATTGTGTGTTGCCCGTTAGCAATATTGTCGGGCGCAATGCTCAATACTCCGATTTGTGATTTTTCCAGTTTTTGTTGAATATGACGAAACCAAACGCCAACTGGTTCCAAGAAAGTTTCTTTTTCGAAAATAAAAATTGTAGTACTAACCTCATTTGATTTCTAAACGTTTCACTTCAGGATTCTGTATGTATTTCCATTGTTTAAAGTCAGGCCTGTCCAACTTCAAGTGGCCCGAGGGCCACTTCAAAAAAAATGCAGTTTGGAGGGCCGCATTATAAAATCTTTCTATACAACATTATTACTGAGTTTTAATAGGTATATACTATAATACTATATGGATATGGTATAATTCTAATGCATCAATATTAACATTAATATTTGTTGTTGATAAACGAAGTAACTGAGTAAGTGACTTATCAGAGAGGGAACATCTATACTTTGACTTGACAAATTTCATGTTGGAAAAGCTGCTTTCGCAATGATACGTGCTTCCCATCATTGATCCCATTGTAAGTCCTAAGTTTCGCAATTTGGGGTATCGTTCTCCTGGCATTAACTTAAAAAAGTCCGAGCCAATTTCAGTTCTTCTTTGGTAGAAAGGATCTAATAAATAATATATACATGTGATGTATACATGACCCGTAAAGCGGGGGCCGCAAGAAAGGAGTTCGCGGGCCGCATGCGGCCCGCGGCCCCCGCGGGCCGTATGTTGGACAGCTTTGGTTTAAAGAAACAATGGTATTTCACTACACACGTTGAGTGATGTTCAAATCGATACTAGTACGGTTTCTGTTTGAAAGATGGCTCCCCTCCAAAGCAGTTTCAACTGTCCTTCTAACAGTGGCGTCGATAGCGGTCTGAAGTCAAAACGCGGTGCTGTCCTTTCGTCGAAAGTAATGGACAATGACAATATTTGGAGAAATAGTATCGAAGGTGGAACCCGATGTGAAAGTGGTTCGGCACTCAGAAGTACGGGCCTACCGATTGTAGTTTCGATAGTAATATTTACAAAAAAGGAGGTAGAATGTATAGGTTATGTGAACTGTAAATGGACCACAATTTTCAAAAAAATGAGGAACATCGCGTTTCGATTTCCGATTTTTGTTTTACGCTGAAAAATGAAGGCAGTAACCTAATATCTTTATTTATTGACGATTCAAATGCAGCTGAGTAGTTTTCCGGACCGAAGAACATTTCAGGAAACAATGGCAGAGGTTTTTCGAACAAAAAAATGACGGATAGAAAAATAATTGAATGATCAATCGACTTACCTGTTAGGGAAGAGTGATCCCAATTATATAAGCAGTCTCGTCGAAAGATTATATATATCACGTAGTATCAGTGCTCCCGTACCGTGTTACGAACGTTTAAAGAAAGCGTATTTTATCAGTATTTAAATACTTATTATCTTTCAACAAGAAATCATCTAATGTGTAATCACAATTTGGTGAAGTACAGAGTATGAAAGTAATATAATAAATATCGCCGATAATTATTAACATAAAAAATAATCTAACAATAATAATCTCAATATACTTGAGTGAACAAATAACAAAATGTATCTGATCTCATTGTCATTCCTGAACCTCGCAAAAGTCCTTCCACTAAGGGCCAATTGCACCGCTCCATTTGATGAAGGTTTGAACTAGGGCTAGTTTCAATCACTAAAGAACAAAGAATCTCATCAGCAAATCCATAGCAACGAGAACTATTTGAGATAAATCACGATTAAAGCCAATCGGTGCAATTGGCCCTAAATCGTCATCATTTGGTGAGATAGTTTTATTGTAAAATTCAGAAAAAATCATGGACATTTTTGTCCACGCTGCCACTTCTCTGGATGATTTTATACTTGCGCCTCCCCGTATAGCCGCGGGTGTTGCGGCATGTAAGCGCTGGTCTCAATGCCAGATTTTTTTTTATTCAATGGCTGATTGTTTGAGATTGGACGAAGTTCTTTTATTCATTTCAGATATTCTAAAAAGGTGGAAGATAAAGAAAAATCAGGAATTTCATGAAAAAATCGTTCTAAAAGTACCGGTTGAAGTTTATTCGGTCCGGATGTTTTGAGTCTGTCAGGCACATACATAAAACCCGAACGTTTGATATTTTCAATTTCAACTTTAGTAATTGTTTGTATTCTCTGAACAGATATCAGAGACTACCATAGTGACTACCAGGGTGAGATCTCTCAATGATATTTTTCTATAGGATACAATTCCGATAAATAAACAAGAACGGGATGTGGGTCCCATGTCATGGTATATATTGGGCAGGAAGGATTTGAAATATAGATAGATACCTTTCAAGAAACGTTCATAAATAGATTCGTCTTTTTTCTGAAAGGAGAGAATCAACGCCAATGCAGATTTATGTAAGTTTACCGATGGAAAGGCCTCAAATCTAGAAATGTCTATAAGGAATTCAATAACCATTTTTAAGTTGTATTGAAAAGAGAAATGATGTTTTGTGACACAAAACGTCCACCATTTTCTCAAAACCAAATTATACTGAGTGAATGTTTTATCGGCCACTGATGGTAGGTAGAACTGTAGCTAGTACTAGAAAGTTTCTTCTCACAAAAGCTTCCCTGACGAGTTCCCAACCTTAAGAATGAGGTCTTTGTATATCGGATGGGGCTCTCTGGAAAAAAAGGAAATGAGATTTTAGTTCCAAAAACAATGGTTCCGAAGAAAGTATTTCTTTAAATATTCTGTTCTTACCTTGGTTGGCTAGGTCATTCAGAGTGAACTCAAAAAATTTAAACTTGGGATAATGAAAATGATGCATGAAAACTATATTTTGGAGTAAAATGACAAATGACAATTTCGAAATGGCGACTGGGCGCCATCTAGAAAAAAAATCAAATGACAAGGAGGGTCTTATGATACATCATTTTGAAGCTCCGTGCGAATAGTTCACAACCCTAGAATATGGAGTCAATATCTTCAAAAACTACAAAATGGCAGAACATTCAATAATTACCTGAAAACAACCACATTGATATCGATATTCCTAGAAGGTTTTTTTTGTTCACAAAAAAGACAAAAATGTCAGTACAACGAACATCATCGTTCAGTTCTAATATTCTCCTTTAGTTTCCGATTTTATAAGTAGATAGGTACCACTTGAACTATCTCCAAATGGTCAATTGAACGAAATTAGGTACCACTTGAACTATCTCCAAATGGTCAATTGAACGAAATTCAACATGGGAATTGTATTTGAATATGCTGGCAACTACTGTTGATCCTCTAATCACCGTAATGACTTCGATATGGATATTATTATTCCCACAAGATGGAGCACCACCACATAACTAAGAAACTATTTGGATAATACTTTCCATGGTCGTTGAATTGGCCATCGAGGTACTACGGAATGGCCTTCCCGATTGCCAGATTTGACACCTTTAGACTTATTTTATGAGGTTATTTGAAGCAGAAGGTGTACGAAACTGAACCTGCTTCAATATTGAATGTACGGCAGAGAATAATAAATATTTGTAGAAATATCGACGTTGCTGTGTTCGAAAATGTTCGACGTGAAATATCGGATAGGCAGTTCTTATCTCAAGATGTTTGAAGCAACCATTTCGAGCATCTTCTGAACTGAACTCAGCTTATTGTGCAGGAAATTATTAAATGTTCCGCCATTTTGTGGTAGGTTAAGATATCAACTTCATATTCTAGGGTTGAAAAGTATTCGCCAGGAGCTTCAAAATGGTGTATGATCAGACCCCCTCTACCCATTCAATTTTAAAATATAGTATTCATGCATCAATTTCATTCATATATATATATATATATATATATATATATATATATATATATATACATATATATGAATGAAAGAGTTGCAGTTTGAGGACCAGTTGCACCGCTTCAACTCAGCAGAGATTCAACTAAGCTTGGCTCAATCGTTAAGGAACAAGGAAGCTGATTGGCAAATCCATAGCAACAACAACATAGCGAAAAAATAGTGTACGCAACACGACCGAAAACAGTTTTTTTGGACTCGCAGACTTCCAGTACTCGCCTAAGGCTCGTCCTAGAATTTTGTCTACTCGTCCAAAAAAACAGTATTTTCCGGACTTGTTACGTAAATTACTATTACCTGACGACTACTGTTTGCGAATTGAAATAGTATTTTTACTTCGGTATAGCTTCAAAGTTTCCTAATGGAATTTGCTCAACAATTGGGAAGTTCATAATTTTATGCGACGTCTGGCGGAAATATAACGCACTGCTATAATTTCACAAACAAACGGCTTCCATTTTATGTGTGTGAATTTATTGAGTTCTTTGGTGTTTATTTAGGAAATCTCATCTAAAGTTGTGTTTTTTTTTTATTAATAATATCAATCAATCATGGATGCAGATCGCTCAGTGAGCCGTATAAAGTGTTTGGTGCCAAGTTGCCGCAACTCTAGGAACCGAAATACAAAGTTGTCTTTCCTCACGTTTCGAAAGAGAAATACATATATCTTTGGTGGGAAACATTACGGAAAGTGGATTGAAAGAGAAAATAGACAGGTACAGGGTTGGAAAATTAAACTGAAACTGCATAAATCGCCACCTAGAGCGGCTTCAGTGTGTTACTTGCATTTCAAAAGAGATGATTTCTTGTTACCTGGTGAGTCTGTTTGTCTATTTTTAGGCGAAGTTATGGCGCATTTCATCATCCATGTAATAAAAGCCTCTTTGGTTCACTAACACTACACTAAAACTAAAAAATGTCCTGGAACAAATATCATTAGATTTTAAAACACAATGCATCTATGTTCACCTCCAATGAATGGTATTGTGCGTCTATTCAAAGCATCATGAACACAGTTATATTAACCTTCACGAGAAAAATTTCGTACAATGAAAATATAGCAAAAAAAAAACACCAAAATCTTGTCTAGCGAGGGCAACTGATGACTGGATTTCAGTTTGGCGCGTTATTTCACAAATGTAAACAAGGTATTTCAAGATGGTGGATCTAGTTTAACCACCACCAGCGCCCTCATCGGTCGATATTCTTCCCTATATCAAATCAATGGATATTGACGGATATCATGGTTTATTGAATCGTTGCATGGAACCAAACCTGGAATTTCAAATTATGCTGGTGGGGCGTCCTACGATTGGCAGACATGAAAAATTAATGCCTGTGGGCGACCCAAGGATTAGCTAGGACTTACTTTCCAACGTGCGATTCCTAGCATATGGAGCCGATAGACTCAACCGTCGATCATATTGATTGGTACACACGGGGTGTTATTAGAATACGTAGCCGAACTGAAAAGTGTGATTCTTTTAGTAATTTTATGACAAAAAGTTAATGTAAACATAGGTCCGGTAAGGCCTCTTTATCAAGATAAAGTGTCAACAATTTGAAATTATCGTTTTTTTTTCTCGATATTTCAATTACACTATAGTTGATTTTCCCAAAATTTGGCGGTAGTATTAAGGGTATGGAGGGTCTGATTGGGCTATAACTTGATTGAAATCAATATGTCCAGTGGCATCCCTAAAAGTACCCCAACCAATATTTTTGACTAAAAATATAGGTATGCGCCACCGATTTTTTGCAGTTTTTGTATTTTTTTTGCATTGAGCTGAGTTGAAGCGGTGCAAGTTGCACCGCTTCAACTCAGCAGAGATTCAACTAAGCTTGGCTCAATCGTTAAGGAACAAGGAAGCTGATTGGCAAATCCATAGCAACAAAGCCTCGTAGCGGCAACTTGGCACCAAACACTTTATACGGCTCACTGAGCGATCTGCATCCATGATTGATTGATATTATTAATAAAAAAAAAACACAACTTTAGATGAGATTTCCTAAATAAACACCAAAGAACTCAATAAATTCACACACATAAAATGGAAGCCGTTTGTTTGTGAAATTATAGCAGTGCGTTATATTTCCGCCAGACGTCGCATAAAATTATGAACTTCCCAATTGTTGAGCAAATTCCATTAGGAAACTTTGAAGTAAAAATACTATTTCAATTCGCAAACAGTAGTCGTCAGGTAATAGTAATTTACGTAACAAGTCCGGAAAATACTGTTTTTTTGGACGAGTAGACAAAATTCTAGGACGAGCCTTAGGCGAGTACTGGAAGTCTGCGAGTCCAAAAAAACTGTTTTCGGTCTTGTTGCGTACACTATTTTTTCGGCAACCGACCACTTTCCGGACGCTTTTTCTTTGAGAAAGTAGCATTTTCCTGGCCTAGTCCGGGAAGTACGTACTTTCCGGACTAGGCCGGAAAAATGCTACTTTCTCAAAGAAAAAGTGTCCGGGAAGTGGGTACTTCCCGGACGCTTGCCGAAAATGAATATTTCTTTTATTTCACTTCGGTAAGCGAAAAATGAATGGAAATTGAATATCATCGTATACTGTCTATTCTCCAACATGAAAATGTAATTCATTGTCGTATATCTTCCACGACTCACGACATATTCAACCTTTTGAAATATAATAACCGCGAGCATGATAAAATTGAATAATCTCTGCCTAGCGTCACTCATATCTCATATTTCCTCAAACATTTCTGAAATGCCTCACGTTTTGCCCGTATAACTTCAATATAGAGTTTCTTTAAGTTTTATTTGAATTTTTCAGGGTTGTCTCTCGGAATACTTAGTCGTGATAGATCGATTTTCTATATTATATCCAGAATCACTCCTGTTGATAAATTGATGACTCGTGAGAGAAAAACGATATGAAGCTCGTTGCTATGGAAAAACTTTCACAGTAGATATAATCAATACCCTTTCCTTAAAATTCATTGTGAGATATCTTTATGTAGGTATATGGAGAAATTTACGTGGTAAAACTCGATATTTGAATGTTACCATGTACACGCCTGTCGACCTGTGTGCCCTTGAGTATTGCCAGTGTATTATGTTATGATTATTATGACACCATATGTTCGTTGCATTCAATTTACGTTATCATTTCCAAAATTATTCAGTAACTTCTATATGTATCCATGAGAATCCTTGTGGATCATGTTAACTAATAGGTTCAAAATGGGTTCTGCCTCAATAATGATGAAATTAGATATGATATATATATATATATATATATATATATATATATATATATATATACATATATTATTCTTATAGGTTTATTTTTGGAGACCGAGCCCCTATAGTAATTTTGAAGTTCCGGCGCCTATGTGAATTAGATATAATGGAAGTAAAGAGTTAGGAAAAAGGTATTGATGATGTGATATTCAGAGAAGAAATAAATAGAAAATAACGTTTGAAATGGATATTTTCAGTTGCAGCTGCTTATAAAAGAACTGGGGTAATAATCGGGGTGAATACCCCTGTACAAACACACTTCCGTGCTTTGAATCGTATGTTCTGATCTCGGTCAAATGGAAAATTTCCATCGTACACCAACGTTGGATTGGGGATTTCTTTCCAGGATGAGAAATCCTATACGCTCCTCTTCATATTAGTATATACTCACAATATTTCTGGAATGCTGTATCCACAAAAGTCATTCGGTGATAATATTTTCTAACGGTTGACGCGTTTTGCTAACAAGTTTAGCATCTTCAGGAGAAGAAAATTGATACTCTCTTGAAGATGCTAATCTTCTTAGCTAACCTTGTTAGCAAAAGGCGCGCCGAGTGCAAAAATATCAGTTTGGTGTTAGGGTAATTGATCTCTAAGAAAAGTTTCAGACGAAGTATTATTTGCCAATATCTGAGCTGAATCTGCCATTACCCTCAGAGGGTTTTTTGTCCTCCACAAACGGAGTCATAAGAGATACTACCGGTGTTGAAAAAGAAACTGATTCCTCTTGACACTGGGCGAAAAATTTGTCTTGACGTAAAACTCGTTCACGTAGGCAATTTTAAAGCTCCAGGTTCAACTGTAGGGGTTTCAAACCGCGACAATTCGCAATAACTGGATATTTTACTAACACATTTTTTTTACCGCCTCCGTTTATTCCTTTATCTAGATGAACTGTTTTCGAACGACAAGCTCATCATGCAATATAACATGATAAGCTTGAGGTACAGTGGGATAGGCGCCTAGTATCACTGTTACAGCAATAACAGAAGGTGCATTCTCATGTACCTGAGCCTGAGCTCTTCTCGAGAAGAGGCCCTGGTTCAAATTCAGAGACGCTTGTAGAGAAAATGAAAAAAAATAATTGGCAGGCCACCCGTCCTCCTGATCGTATATGGTAAGTCACATACCCTATCGAAAATGATGATGAGTCTATAACAGTATGCGAAAACAGAGTTTTGAGTCGAAAAATCAAAAGTTTTTTTTTTGAGTGATCTCCACCAGTTTAAGGTCGACCTTCCAGCCTTCACACCTCGAAAACTAGCCATTATACTGGTTCTTGCTTGAGGGTATTTTTGAAAGTATTCCTTTTTTTTCGGGCATGTGGCACGAAAAATGGAGTAATTCATTTTGCGAAAATTACTTATAGCGGCATAGGAAACGGTGTCCACAAACACTGAGGAATTAATTTTTAGTTTTATTTTCTTCCGAATTGTGAACTGAAAATAACAACTTCTATGGAAGAAGTGAAATAAAAAAAAAAAGAATTTATAGCAATAGTTGACGAAGTGATGCGAATCAGTTGAAGATTTCTTCAATATGGCGCTGCGATCTCAATTTGAAATACCAATTACAGCTTATGCAATCCATCCTGGCACAAACTCAGCTACTTCTCCTGTTGCACACTTGTAGTGCAGACCACGACGAAATGAAAAACTCCTACTAGGAATAAATGTCAACACAGTGAACATATATGATAGGTGTTTTTTCATCTTACTATGCTGCACAGAGATTGCTGGGTATCTACGTCTTCAGTTCTGTGCCAAGAAAGATTGGATGAGCTGTACACATTTTATTGTATCGACGAGAACAGAAAACCCGATCCCTCCACATCTTCGCAATACCCAGAAGGATATTCAGATCATAATGATAAAACGATTATTGCAACGTGAAATTTTGAAGGGTTTCATATGAATGGCAAATTTTACAAGGAAAGCAATTTATATAATTATTTCTTCAGAATTCGTTGTGCCGGGAAGTTAAAGATCACCACTGTAACTTCCAGTTCCCAAGAACATAATTCAATTTTAATGAGAATCGATTACTAAGCATATTTCTTCCGCTATTTTCGAGGAGAGTAATACGAGAAATATCAGAAAACATTGAATTGCAGAATATCGAGGATTTGAAGTGCATTTGTTCAATCCTTAGACTGAATAGCGGTACTGCTTGTTGATAATAGGAAGATCCCTGTAAATAACTTGTAATGAGTCGAAATCCCATTTTCATCTGATCAGTCGAAGTATTACCTATTTCAGTCATTCTATTGAAAATTATTCAAATGTTATTTGAGGAGGTAAATATGTCATGTTTATCATGTTCCAATCCATGCATACTTCTTATAAGCTGTGCTTTCTGAGCCGTTCCGATTATCCCTGTTCTTTCATATACATTTTGTGTCCATTCCTATATTTCAGTCATTAAAAATACAATTCCATCCAACTGATTTGGTAATGATATTTATGTATCATGGGTATGAATAGGATGTTTATGTCTTGAGGGCGACTATATCTTATGAAGTCGAGGGCTTCTGGCTCGAGGATTCATAAGTCGCCCGAGAACATATACATCTATTTATACCCAGGGTGCATACCTACTCTTATGTCGCTGTTTATTGTATGAATATATAAATATATTCGAAAAAATCAATAATTCTATTCGATTTTACCTAGATACTATGGTTGCTAGAAAAACACAATGAACTTTGAAACGTTTACATGCTGAAAAATGTTTTGTCTTCATAGCTCGAGGGACCATGAAGTAAACTTCATGCATGGCAAAAAGTACACTGTTATGTAGTTGGTAACTAAACAATAAAAACACAATAATAAACTTGTAGGACATAAATTTATTCTTGTTTTGCGGTAAGCCTACTAGAGATCATCGATTGGAATGGAACCTTTGGTGTGGAATATTCCAATAGAGATCCATTATCCTGCCATCAAACTGGTATCTCTATCACTTGAACCAAGCATCAATTGTTTTCACTGAAAATACTGAATCGCACATTGATTGCGAGTGACATCAGTTTGGTGTTCGGCTTTTTATGTCTTTTGAACGTTTCATACTTGAAATCAATATAAGTTCGATTCCCCAAAATGAGGCAATGTCGATAATTTCTGTGCCGCATTGAAGAATGATTATTGTCAGACTACATATGGTTGACTGGAACATGTATAACCATCCTCTGTTCCTGAGAATGGGAGAAGATGACTAATCAGTAGCAGTGAATAATTTTTGAAAGGCTCTGTCGATAGCGTTTGGTATTCACCCAAAAGTATCATTTAGTAACTATAAACGGGAGTAGATATCAGAGAAGATGCTTAGTGCTGAAAAGCGAACGAACCATTGAGACGAAGAAGAAAGTTTCCCAAGAGGGATAGAACCCACGATCTCTCTATATTGAGCCGGGCATACAACCACCTGCGCCAACTCGCTTGCCACCGCTATAGTTATCACTCATAACGTTAACATTTGCTATGGTTATCACTTATAACATTCATGAGGCGAGCTATTGTAAATCAGGTATTTGTAGTCTGATGCTTAAGCAATAAACTCGTTCGCCTATAGAAAGTGCTATTTTTTTATATCTGGAACCTTTTTTCTTTTCTTTGATAATGCCCCTACTTCCACTAAAATTGAAGAAACCTACGTACCAAAGCGTAGAGCGGACATGCAGTTTTTTTACTTTATTATTATTATATTTATTATATTATACTTTTTCCCTTATTATAATAGCTCTACGCGTTCATTATATCGACAGTAGGTACTTCTGAAAATCAAAAAATGGATCCACAGTGACAGGAGTTTATATTTTGTAGATAGTTCGGTGAAATCCACCAGCATAACAGATTTCGAAAATGGTGTCATTCAATCTTTGATTATACTTTTAGCCACCTTCTCGTAGATCAAATCAGTAAATGTTTGAAGATGATTTGAGCCGATTTTTGGATAATGAAATTAATTTCTATGGATGATTTCTCATGATGATTTTTTTAATCCTATTAGGAAGCGCTTTGTCATCTGACAATGACATGCCTTATTTTATGTTAAATAACTGAGCTGAATATGTGTATATTTCTATTTACCTGAATGTAGTTCTTTTCATTTCCGTTGTATAGAGAGCCCCCTCCATTGAGCAAAGTTTTGAAAGAACGATACAAGCCGCTTTCATTTGCTATTTAGAAAATCAGCACAAAGAGTTCAGAAAAATGACATGTTCATCTTGGTCTGATGCATCTGGCGACTTTTCTTGGATTGTTATATCACATTATTGAGATACCTTACCTACTACTGGAATAAACTACACCTATATAGCATTGTTGACTAAATTTCTCCACAGATTGAGATTCACATGCAATCTGTGCTCTCACATCCGCATCAAATTTGGATTGGAATAGGTCGTGAATGTTTTATAGCAATGTCTTTTTGACCGAGCAAAGTTTCGAAAGAGCAGCACAAACTGCTTTTTTTGCTATACATAAAATCTGCACAATCAGTCCAGAGGAAAGATATGCTCATCTTCAATCCGGCTCATATGCAATTTGTGTTCGAATATCTGCATCGAATTTGGGTTGGAAAATATATCATGAACGAGCAATGTATCTAAAGAACGGCACGAAATCGCTTTCTTTCCCTATATAAAAAAACTGCATAAACAATCCTCTATCTTTCAATGTTCGATTGCATACCACAAAATATGCTACTGCAAAACCATGTTCTGTCTGGATTCCATTTATATCAAATAATAAAACAATGAACTTATGAATAATAATATACTCATCAGTGCTGAAACAATATCGGTTAATGGAACCCTGCTCAACAAATCGAATGGAATTGATACACAATACAGTTTGGAAAGGTTTGTAGACTCAACCCTCAAAACAAACATTTCATTACAATATCAATTAATGACTTTTCACAATTGGTTGAAATCGCATTTTCAACAACTAAGATATTGGGTGAATTCATGGAAAGCAGGACACCCTGTAGTCTACCTACCTTCCTATGGACTGTTCTCATCACTAATGTCCCCAACTTTTTCTTATTCGACATGTTCAGCTATTCACGTTGCATGCGTATATTATTTTTTTCCTCCTTGAAACACAATGACATGATCTATATTTTCAGACAATTTTTTATTGATTTTTTCCATTGAGTTTGGTCGTTGAATTTTGATGATAAATTTCCTTGGCTTTCTTCTTCTCAGAATCAAACAGAAGGGATAAAAACTCCTATGAAAGAATTTACTAATTTTTTTCTAGATGTATAGCTTTTGAACAGAAGTATGCGATCATTCAGTTTCAGTTAATTCATACAAAGGGCAGTTTCCACGATTGGAGTGTTTCCTTCTCGTGACAAAAACACATAAGCATTCTAGAGGCATTTTCAAGTCTATTTTCATTCTTGGAATTTTTTTGTAATGAAACTTATTGACAACGTGAGGATAGATTTGTGTTTCATAGAATATTCCAAAGTCAAAGACAAAAACAAAAACTGAAGAATATTCTTTCGGTAACGATATCTCTTATACCAGTGAATGAAATTTCGCAGAATCGAACATTTCCCAAAACTCATCCGTTGGAGAATGATGGAAGCGAAAAAAAAAATAAATAAAACAGGCATTCCATGGGTTCTACCAGAAATCTCATGACGCAGATAAATGGGATTCTCATGAAAATTACGTTCATAGGAAATTCTTAAAAGAAGGTCACGACGGAGATTCTACCGAATTGTGACCGTCTTTTATGTAGTCTCGGAAGTGACTCGAAGTGAGTCAAGGTTAACTCAAAAAATATATCTTTACTTACTAACTGCAAAAATGTTACCCTAGATATGATCAGATCGATACACTTGTTTTGTAATTATTGACCGTCTTTTCAACTAGAACTTCAAGAAAAAGAAGTGAGTTCTATTGGTTCAGCTTGTCAAAATTTGGACAAATATCTACTACAAATTGTTACGACATATGATGGAGATAAAAATATTTATATAAAGAACACTCCTCATTATCTTGAAATATCGAACGATGTAATGATCAACACAGTCAGTTAGTTAGTTCCAGTTAGTTTGGATGAAGTGACTTTATGTCCGAATGTACCGGAGGACCTTGAATGATGTTTATCCCACAGAAAAAAAAAATTCAGCAAAAATGGAATAATAGAAATGTTGGGAATTTATTCGAAAACGATATAACAAGGGCATGATTTTCATTCACAAATATTTGGAATGGCAATGCGGTCTTTACTATCCCCTATTCTCAGTAATGTTTAATAATTTCGAAACGAGTGTTTTCAGGAAAAACACACAGAAATCAAACACCAATACTCAACAAACAAACAAATTCCTCAGATAAAAATGATAATTCTTTATGTCCAAGGTTTATCGGAAAAAATTGAACGTGTAGGTAATATATTTGATGTAATAACAATATTCAAAATGTACACAATTAGATCCCTATCGAGTCGAAATACAATTTTGAATGCGGAATAGAATTCAAAAAGTTGTGCTTATAGTAGCCCATGTGGCAGTGTCTATAGTGGTGAAGCATCAAGACCATCAAGACCAAGAATAAGAAGAGTTGAACTTAATATCAACTTGAGAAGACGAGAAAAAGTCGAAATTAGCTGAACACATATGTTACTGTGAAGGTTTTCACGGATGCTTGTGTATGCGAAATTGGTTTTCTGGGAGTTTATCCGTTGGTTTGTCGGTATTGACTTTCGACGTTTCGCCAACATCTCAGTTGGCATTTTCAAGAATGTTACTGCTCCTACTTGGTGCATTTCCGATGACTGACATCGGAAATGAGTAAGCCTCTGAAGAAGCTGGCCACTCGCGCTAGCGAAACGTTAGGAAGAAATTCCAAAGAACGACGGCCTTCAAGCCCGAAGAAAAGTAGTTATACAAACTTTTCCAATGAACGCTTGTTAGGATGACTCCTGTGAGGATACCTTTGGGCATATACTCTACATTCACCGATTATTGAAATCATATCAATTCGTTCATGCTGGGGATAAGTTCTCATTTTATAATATTTCAAAAAGACAATTTTGAACTAGTTTGAGACAATGATAATGGTTTGATTAACAAGTTGTCACTGTCAAATATTTTTTGTTTCATAATAATAATCAACGTCATCTAGGCCAGAGCCTACTTTTATCGAAAATATAGTATAATAGACTTCATAGGAAATCGTAAATGTATGTTCTTTTACTCCCACCCGTAAATATGCTGATTTCTTGATAGTTTACTAAACGGATAAGTTGGCAATTCCAGTCAACTGTACGGATATGAGTTCATATCCATATTGGTTGGAAAATGAATTCCACAAGCACAGAGAACAAAATACTTGTTGCTAGGGTACTCTCGCCCATGGCATCGTGCCCAAACTTCGCCCTCGTGCGATATGGCCACCATATTCACTCTTGTTGTACAAACTACTATTTTATTTACCCCATATTGTAATTTTGTTATTTATTTCAATATAAAGTCTAATATATTTGCTAACAAACAAGCGAATTTAACATATTTCGCCTCAATAATTGAGACGCATCTTATTTTAAAGAATGCTGTAATATTTCAGAAATGGCAATTCATTCGAGTTTTTACATTTGCCTGCATTTTACTTTAGACAAAACTTATTTCCGAAAAGTTTAACTTGTGCTTTTAGCGAATCTACGTATTCCTTAATAAAAATGTTTATTAAACGCATTCTAAACTTTTTATTACAATACAGTGTGTTTCTTTTTTAAGTTATTTGATTAAATGTGTGTCCAAATTTTGAGGCAATATTTTTCACCACTCTGTATAATATTGCATTAAACATTGCATGTAGTCGTTAACTTTAACCTTTGAGTATGACTACTTCTCTTCGGGCTTGAAGGCCGTCGTTCTGTGGAATTTCTTCCTGACGTTTCGCTAGCGCGAGTGGCCAGCTTCTTCAGAGGCTTATTCATCTCCGATGACTAAACAGTTCGATTTCTCAAGGCGTATTTATATTGATGCAGGTAGTCTGGAGTGTTAATTACTTCTGTCGGGTTCGGGGAATAATCATCATTATTAGTTGCCCCACTACCTGCTGTGATTTCATTAGTTATTCTTGATTTCTTCAGAATCGGATTCCAAATTCTGTTTAGAGTCAACGCTTCTTCCTTTCTGTTGAAATTGTGCGCATGTTTTTGGATCTCTATTGCCTCCCGTACCAGTCGGCTATGGTAACCCTGGTTGGGGGCAATCAGTGTTGCATTTTCGAACAGAATCTTGTGGTCGCCCTCACTCTGGTACGGGAGGCAATAGAGATCCAAAAACATGCGGACAATTTTAACAGAAAGGAAGAAGCGTTGACTCTAAACAGAATTTGGAATCCGATTCTGAAGAAATCAAGAATAACTAATGAAATCACAGCAGGTAGTGCGGCAACTAATAATGATGATTTGGACGAAGCTGTTTCGGAGAAAGGAGATCTTACAACATTATTGAACCAGATAGAAGATAGAGGACAACGAATAGTTTCCTTGGATGAGCAAATACTACCTGTACTATTCCAAGAAAACGCCGGCGATGAAGAAATTGAACAAGAACTAACATCGTCCGAATATTACCGAACGAAGTTCATCAGATGCAAGTCCAGAGGATATTTTGTTCTCAATCATCAGAACAAATCGATCAGTTCAGCGAGTATGGAAGAAGAATCAGCAGCAGCAAAGAGGAATTTCCAACTCCCAAGATTGGAAATCAAGAAATTTAACGGCGATGTGTCTTGGATAGGCTTCTGGGGCCAATTCTCTAAAATTTACAATGACGAAGAAATTTCCAAAGAGGACAAATTCCAATATCTTCTGCAGTCAATGGAACCAGGTTCAATTGCACATGAAATAGTGGAAAGTTATCCACCGTCAGGGGTCAATTTTGACAAGGCTCTAGAGAAGCTGAAGGCTAGATTTGGTAGAGATGAGTTCCTTATCGAAGTGTATGTTAGGGAGCTTCTAGGGCTTGTTTTGAAACAATCGTTGAAAAATAATACAGGTATGTCTCTGTCTAGTTTATATGACAAGCTAGAAACTCAATTGAGGGCACTTGAAACATTAGGTGTCACTTCTGACAAGTATGCAGCGATGCTGTATCCTTTAGTAGAGTCTGCTCTCCCCGAGGAGACTTTGAGGGTATGGGAAAGGCATCGTAATTCATCTTCAGGCAAAACAACAGGTTCATTTGATAAGAAATCCACTAATTATTTTAATTTGTTATTAGATTTCCTGAAAACAGAGGTGGAAAGTGAGGAGCGTATAAATTTGGCTCACTACAGTTTTTCACGCAAAGGAGGCAGTAAAGTTCACAGCACAAGTAAAAACAGTGGTCATGTTGATATTGAATCTAACCCATGTACAGCAGCTACTTTCGTTTCTTCAGATAAACAAAAGGTTGGTGAGAAAACTGATACTATTTGTATTTTCTGCAATAATTTTCATGCAAGTCAAGATTGTATGAAATCTTCTAATCTTACTTATGAACAGAAAAAGGAGTTAGTTGTTAAAAACCATTGCTGTTTGGGATGTCTCAAAGCAAATCATACTATTAAAAAGTGCAGAAATTTTGTTATAATGTGTCCCGATTTGCACATAAAAAAACTGATTCCAATAAATACAGATAAAACTTCTGAACAGTTTTCAAATAGAGATACATCTCCTCCTGAAAAGTTTGAGAATGTTTTAACTAGTAATTCCACCCACCGTCACTATGAAACCTTATTACAAACTTTGATAGTACGTCTTATCAATGGTAAGAGAAGTAAATTGGTGAGGGCCTTACTAGACTCAGCGTCTCAGTGGTCATATATCACGAGTAGTTGTGCTAAAGAAATGGGTTTTCAAAGAGTCACTGAAGAACCAATCATACAGGGTGTTTTTGGGGGATCTGAGCTTCCACCAAAAATACTTGGATTGTATAACGTATTCATACAAAATTTAGATAAAACTTTTACTTTCCAGACCAATATGCTTGAACAACAGAAAATTTGTAACAATATTCCATGTCTCAAAAGCAAAACTTACTGGAATTATTTGAAAACGAAAAATATCAGTATTCATGATTTTCGTACGGAAGTTTCAGAAATTTCTCTCCTTCTTGGTGCTGATGTTATCGGTCATTTATATACAGGGTGTATTGAAAATAATGGCGATGGTTTGATTGCAATGGAGACTCGATTAGGATGGACAATCATGGGTAAACAACAGGCTGAATTTCATAATGTCTTCAGTTCAACGTTTTCATTCCTAACACAAGTGTCGATATCAGATATTTGGGATTTAGAGGTATTAGGAATCAAAGATCCTGATGAGAATCTGTGAAAGGAGGATAGACAGGTGGAAGTGATGAAATTCTTCAAAGAAACAATAAGGATGAATGATGATGGAAGATATGAAGTGTGTTTGCCGTGGTCATTAGGTTGTCCTAAGTTATCGAGTAATAGGGAACTTTCGGAAAAAAGGTTACATTCTATCAGTAGAAAATTGAGCGAAAGTGGTCGGATGTGTGATTATGATAAGATTTTTATAGGATGGGAACAAGAGGGTATCATTGAGGAAGTTCCGGAGGTTGAGTGGCATTCTACTTCACACTATTTACTCCATCATCCGGTTTTCAAAGAGGCTAGTGTTACCACGAAAGTCAGACCGGTGTTTGATGCTTCTGCCAAAGATAAATTGGGGCATTCTCTCAGTGTCTCGAAAAAGGTCCCAATTTGATCGAGTTGATTCCCTCCATTTTATTACAATTCAGAGTAGGTTCGAGTGGTGTATTGGCAGATATAAAAAAAGGCTTTTTTGCAGATTAGTTTAACATCGGAAGATCGAAACTATCTTAGATTTCTATGGTGGAAAGATTATAGAAAGAAAGAGCTGAAAATTTATAGGCATACCAGGGTTATGTTCGGGGTTTCTTGCAGTCCATTTTTACTTGCAGCAACTATTGGTTTCCATTTGGATAGTGTTCCTGAGCATTTAGTCAACACAGCGGAAAAGTTGAAATCTTCTTTCTACGTCGACAATTGTATAACCAGTGTAGAGAATGAAGCTGAACTGCATATTTTCGTTGACCAGGCGACGGAAATAATGGCTTCTGCCAAGTTTGATTTGCGAGGTTGGCTGCATTCATTTGGTGAACCTAATCCGGATATTTCTTGTTCGAATAATGTTTGTCCTGTGTTGGGATTATCGTGGAATTTTAAAAACGATACTCTTTTTTGTGATATGCAGGCTTTGACCAATCTCACAAATATTCCAGTCACACGAAGAAGTTTATTGTCAGTGGCTCAAACGGTATTCGATCCGATTGGATTCACATGTCCAGTAACTTTGTTGCCGAAAATGCTTCTTCAGGAATCTTAGAAATTGCGATTAGGTTGGGACAAGGAATTACCAGAAAACATCGTTCATCAGTTTCAGGCTCGGCTCAAACAAATTTCTTGGCTTGGTTTCTGTACCATTCCTAGAGCACTCAGTACTTTCTCTGTGAACTTATCTGAGAACACATTACACGTATTTTGTGATGCCTGTAAATATGCTTATGCTACATGTGTATTCATCAGAGCAGAGTTTGAAGGTCGAGTACAGGTACAATTGTTGCAAGCTAAATCTAGGATTGCACCTATCAAGGAACTGACACTTCCCAGATTGGAGTTGATGGCTGCGGTTTTAGGATCTAGATTGTGCCAGTCAATAAAAAAGGTCGAATTTTTCCAATCGATGAAAACATATAATTCAGGCAAGTTAGCTAAAATAAATGAAAAAAATGCGAAGTTGCTGAAATTTTGCATGGATGTTCAACAATAATAATATTCCCAAGAATTGATGAGTCCCGAGCTCGAAAGGTTGTGCTCGAGTCGCCATATTGAAAAAAGTGGGTTAAACTAATTTTTCGCAAATACATTGAAACTTCCACATTTAATCACCATTCTTTTCATCTAGAAAGCATCAGAATAAGCAGGATCATCCTCCTTAATAATATCGCTTGCATCATTCTCCTCGTGTACGTCATCAGAATCGAAATTTTCATCATCCGGCTCCGCGATACTTTCAAAACTGTACGCATTGAGACATTGCACTCCCTGGCAATTCCCGCACATTGAGGAGCATTTTAGCCCTGCTTTTTTGCAGCTACATCTCGCGTGGCAATCGGTTGTGCAGTTACAGGAAATCAATTGTAATATTGATTCAGGAGCAGGTGCGAGAAGTGTTGTCGTTGATTGTAGAATACCATTAATTTCCGTCCATCCCCATTCTTCTGGCTTCTTTGCATTTCCAAGCCACGTCTGAATTTGGTGAAACACTCGGAATGAATGTTGAGCGGCTGCCTCTGAAGTCGGTAGTAATAGTTCCAGCTTCGATTTCTGTTTTTGCAACGATTTTTTGAATTGACTGAATCTGTAACCATTCAGTGTGAGATTTTCTTTTTTTTTGCGCCGTATACAAAAAGAAACAGGGTTCCACCGGCCTCTCTTACTTGCGAAGGTGTTGATCCGAGGTCATTGAAAATTGTAACCACACTGGCTAACTGTTTTTCCTTCTGTAGTAGTTTGAATATTTTCAATTTACCTTTCTGGAATATTGTGGACGTTGTATCGCAGCCTCTGAAAGCATGAGCCAGAAGGATTGTTTTTCGCACACCTTCGTGACTTTTCTGGATGTCTGATGAAGAAAAAAGTTTCCTATTAACTTTTCCTGTTCCTGGCTTCATGAGCATTATATCACTGTCTTCGGGAGTTAGGGCAATTATCAAAATTAGAAGATCTACATCCTCGCCAACAACATATGTTTATCCGGTATTCGACATTTCAATTGCGGTTTTTACTATGGGAACATCCGCATCATCTGACGCCTGCTTAGCAAGCATTCCTTCATTTTCGAATCTGATTTTATTTTTGTCATAAAATTTCCGCACATTTATTGTTGAAGTATCGTCATTGTTGCTCAGCTTTTTTAGTACGTCTTCCATTTCCGTTACCATCGAAGACAATGCATGAGTTTTTCCCAAAATTGTTTTTCACGTGATTTACGTATCTATAGCACAAATTTCTCCATAGCTACGTTTTATTTATTTGCCATGAAACTCGATGCAACAAATAACCGCCATCTATCACATACATTTTGCTGGGCCCCAGCAAATTTTCATCGATGGGTTGAAACATCTCATAAAGAGCTGATTTTTTTGTTTTCCTCATCCCGCTTGTTTCGTTGAAGAGGGAGAGCGGATACGGTGCAAGTTCATATTCGAAATATTCCAAAAGATCTTCGTCGTGCTTTTTGGCTATGAGCATTCTTTGAAAAATAATCATGCTCACTTTTTTTCACTTTCCCCAATGCTCCACGCATAGCCTCTGCAGCGGAACTGGTAAAAGCAGATTAAGCAGATGTTGTTAGACCCGTGCGGCTCATTGCGCATATGGAAAGCGCAGAGGAGGTTTATATCTGAGTTGTAGGGTCGAGCTCACTTCGTACAGCTCGGGACTCTTCGGAATCTAAAAGAGCAGAAATTCCTCTACTAGAATACGCATTTTTCAAGAACTTCGCATTTTTTTCTGTTATTTCGCGAATTTTCGGCTATTTTGCCTACATTAATATTTCTGGTCTGATTCAATGGTAACATTGATCTGGATAAAAACTAGAGGGGATTGGAACACATTTGTGGACAATCGCGTGAAGGAAATTTGCCGTAGCAGTAGTCCAGATCAGTGGTTTCATGTCCCAGGAAACATGAATCCGGCAGATTTGCCTTCCAGAGGATGCAACGCCAAACAGTTATTTGAAGGTAAATGGTGGGAGGGGCCTGACTGGCTTCATTTTGGCCAAATGCTGAAATTGTGTCTTGTTCTTGGGTCGAAGAAGGTAGACAGATAACAGTTACGACATCAGTAACCAAGAAAGAGAAATTCAGTGGAAATCTTCATTATTTTTCAAAATATCTTAAAATATGTAGATTAATTGCTTGGATATTGAGATTCAGAGTTAATTCGACCAGTAACACTAAATTGAGTGGTGAATTAACCTTTTCTGAACTTCATAGAGCTGAGATCACTTTATTAAGAGTAATTCAAAAAGAAAATTTCGATGGAGTAAAAGGAAGGCCTAAAAACAATTTACAAATATATGAAGATAACGATAACTTATTGCGAGTAAAAACTAAATTATTCTTTTTGGAAGATACAGAGGATTTTAAATATCCGATTTTGCTGCCACATGATGATATTATTGTACACAGATTGATATTTCATCAACATATTGCATCGTGTCACGCTGGAGTTATCACTCTTTTAGGTATATCAAGGGAGAGGTTTTGGATTTTGAAGGCTAGGAAAACTGTCAAACAAGTTTTATCTAAATGTATAGTTTGTAAACGAAACAGTCAAAAGTCTTTCAAAACTCCCTTTGCACCACTCCCGAGAGATCGTATAACAAATTCCGCACCATTCGAAATAACGGGGGTTGATTACGCTGGGCCGTTATATCTTAAAGGTGGGGAAAAAGCATGGTTGGTGTTATTTACTTGTGCTGTGTACAGGGCGGTTCATTTTGAACTGGTCACGTCAATGTCAACCGAAGTATTTATTCTTGCCTTTCGAAGGTTCATTGCTCGTAGAGGGAGAATCTCAACAATATATTCGGATAATGGTACATCTTTTGTTGGATGTAACAATCTTCTGAAAAATATTGATTGGGATGCTATTTCGATATTTTCATCAGTCAGAAAAATTAAATGGATTTTCAATCCACCCACAGCTGCGTGGTGGGGCGGATGGTGGGAGAGGATTGTCAGGATGGTCAAAGACCTCATGAGACGGAATTTGGGTAGAGCTGTTGTCAGTTACGGAGAACTCTCCACTCTTCTTTGTGATTGTGAAGCTACAATCAATGCTAGACCGCTTACCTATATTTCGGATGATGATGAACTGCGACCTCTATCTCCGTCATGTTTTTTACAAGCACTCCCGAGCAATGAACTGTCTGATTTTGATGAAATCAATAGTAAATCTCTTGTAAAACGACATAGATATCTTCAACGATTGCGACAAAACTACCGAACGCGCTTCAGGAACGAATATTTAGTAAATTTTGGCTCACAAAAACATTCCTGCGTTCAAGTTGGTGATGTGGTTCTTCTCGAAGTCGACAACAAGAAAAGAGTCAATTGGCCGTTAGCGAGAATTTTGGAGATTTTCCCAGGCAAAGACAGTATAACAAGAGTGGCATGAATCAAAGTGAATAAGGGTGAACTGATTCGTCCTTTACAAAGACTATTTCCATTGGAACTTTCAACAGAATGTGTTGACGAGATGTCTGTTGGAAATATAGGAAAATTATCTGGGGCCAAAAGTCAAGAAGAAACGAAAGCTATAGAAGAGTGTTTGCGAGATGATTCCGAAACAAAAGAAATGAAGGAAGAAGAAGAAAAGAAAATCAGAAAAACAAGAAGCGGAAGAGAAGTGAAAACTCCGGATCGTTTCAAATTCTGATTTTGAAGTTCTTGTTTTGCAAATAACCATTTGCAAAAGGTGGGAGTATGTTGGCAATGGTTCATCTACTCCTCCTGTGTATAGTTTTTTGACGAGGTCGTTATGCAACAGAATTGTTATGACAGAAAAAATTGGTAGAATCATTGAATTTTTGAGTCGTATTGTCATATATATTTTATTATAAAGTTCAATAAATCATCGAAAGCATTCGTATTACGCCCTATTTTCCCATTTCTCACAATATCCGTATCCGGTTATCAACGCGAAGAATTCCCACGGACATTTTCTTCCTACGAATGGTCCCAAATAACTTATGCATTTGTGAGAATTTGTAATCGTGCAATCAAAAGCAATCATGACCTGGTGCAGCACCCACCCATTCAGACGGTACTGGGTCAAGCACGTACATATATATGCGGTCTTACGAACGACCCCGAGGAACATGTTGAAGTTCAAAACGTCGCCGTCAACGATTTTGTTCAATTGAGCTTCATCACACGTCGTAGACGCTGCGATGAATACTGACAATTTGCCGGAAAATTCGTTCATCCTCTGGAATGCACGTAGGTACTTCCTCAATTATCCTTCACCTTCACACATCGCGCTGTATGGGATGACGAGGACGTCGCCTATTCCGAATTTGTCAACAATAACCTTCTGTGCATGAACCAAAGAATACTTTCAGGAACTCTAACAGTGTATAGATTTTTGTTTAGTTTTCATTACTGATGATTCTTGTCTACATACGACAGATATACCAATAGGAGTTCATGAATATTGATGGCAATATCACACAATGCCGAAGGCGAGTGTTCAAACGTCTGCAGACGATGTAGCCAAGATTCATTCAATATTAATGGTTTTGCTCATTTTTTGAAAATTTTAGTTTTACGTACCGCCATGATTAGCAGGAGTTCCGTATCTCTTGCTAAGTAAAATTGGAGATGAAAAGCTGTTTGTGTTTCTTCACAGCCGTTCTAAAATAAAATAAAATCAGAATTATAATTATTTGATATCATGGAAATCATGTTTGTGTGGAAATATTGACAAATATGCTATAGATCGAAAATGATGGCGGATTCTTTGTTTCTCCTTAACCGTCAACAGAAAATTCGATTATGTGGTTAGGAAAAATGCCCTTCTGCGATTCTTCTATATGACTTGTTTTCAATATCAGATTTTAAAACTCTTTTTGGACACAACCGCCACACAATCGACCATAACTGACGTCGAAATAGTGAGTTTCTCCTAAGCAACATATTGTTACGATATCTCCTTTTGGAAAATCTCAATTCTGACACCACTGTTACGATATATCCTGGGTTCGTCGATTAAAACACCAAACAACACTAAACTTCTTTTATTATAACTCTCTATCACAATACAATACAACACAATCACTTAAATCGCTCCGTTAACTTTCCAATGCTCGGTACTAAACCTCTCTGTACTAAAAATTCTACACCTCCGCACTTAGCAATAACAAATAAAAGCTCTTTCCACTTAGATCCCAATAACTCTCTCTCACTTAGCTCTGAATAAAATTGCCGAATCACTAACTCCCTGTAATACAAATTCTCTAACCGCAGCGAAGCCTGTCCCGTATTTATATCTGTGTACCTATCGAGAATCCTCTAGAGAAACCCCGATGACGTGTCTCGAATTCTCCAGGCGGCATTTACGGTTCTTGGAAAATGACGTTCGCTACGACGCGATTCCTCATCTGCGTTTACGATCTCGTCAGGGCCGGCGTTAGGACGTAGCAATATGGTTGTTGTATTTTTGCTGAGCATGAGTCGATATTTTTTTTTGGATACGGCAATATTGTCTCTATTATGAATATTCGGTGCTATATACGGCATTTTTGTTCGACAGGATCGATGAACAAATGCATTTGAGCAGACCAATATCTCATTTTTCATTTTTCTGCATATACGTCGTTTCGGCTAAGCAGAACAGCCTAGCTCACCATATTGATAATAATCGGAATCAATGAAGGTAAAATTTCAGTGTCGGAAAGATCAGGAGTTTACAAGTTAACTTGTGGTTTTTCTCTGAAATTCAAATTGAATAAAGGGGAAGATCTTTCGCCGAAAAAATAAAGCAGAATTGAAGTACTTTCTCAAACGCTAAAGCCGATTCACCATTTGCAAATCTTCATGAATTTGCAGTATTGCATTTGGAAAAGTAATGTCTGAAACTCAATCTTTTGGAATCATTAGGTAAATCATTAGTCATAATGTCGAGACATTTGCTGAATGACCAAATGTATTTTAATGATTCCTCCTTGCTAACCTTATTACTTTATGAAAAAATAGGTAATTAGTATTAGTGTGGTAGTCGAACCCAGCCATTCTTTTCAGAACGGGTAATGAATAGAAGTATGATATGTATATATAGAAGCACAGGGTCGGAATCACTGTACTATTGCAACACAATTAAATGTTCTTTGATCAGGTTATCATCGATTTTCATTCCATCAGTTAGTGGAATATACATTTTTCATTCTTTCACATGTTCTGAATAAATGGAAATCGTTAATTATTTCGAACGATTTGCCGGTAGACTTTTTAAAAAGATTTATTCGTACTGAATGTGACAAAAGACAAGACTTGAATGATGAAATCATGTTCACAAGGTATATTAATGAGTTCGGTTCTGCTGACGATGCCGTGAAAGGTACTTGGAATAGGAGATCGACCTGGGAACATCTGTTGGTGATGTTATCCCTTGTTTATCTTAATATGACTCGTAAAAAAATCTAAATTAGTATGACTGCCCAGCGATTTTGCATTCTTGCTCGGAGCCAAAAATTTTTTCACCTCACCAGTAGGAGAATGTCTTTGAGTAATTTATCAAAAATTATTTTTGGATTGGTGTATGAATCCAAATGAATATTCACTACACTTCCTTCTATAGATTATTTTGAATCAATCAAATTACAATTTTTAAAGATTTACTATTTTGAAATTCTGACAATGCTAGGGAAGCGATACCCGATTTTGCTTTCAACAGGCGACAATAATAAGCAGAGTTCTGGGTCGAAAAAACAAACGTAAACAAACTGTGTATTTTATTTTGTCACTTAAAATTTTGTTGGACTCTGAAGATACATGATGGAAGAAAATGATGCAGAGCAGAGCAGAGCATTGAAAAATTAATTTATCGAAGATAACCAATTTTGTATCGATTCAACAAGGAAACTTAGTAGAGCTATCTGATATGCCGGTGATCAGTAAGAGCTTTCCAGAATACCTGCAAAGAGTTGACATTTCAAGGTAGTGACGTTTCAACACACCACGAAGAAGTCGACATATTTTCGGATGGAAGTAGAAAAATACCCTTTTTGCGGCTATGATCACTGAAACCATTCAATGTTTAAAAGACATTTTTTTTTGGTGGATGAATGTTTTCTCCGTAGTCTTTGGGTTGTTGAACTACAACAATCTGCCAAAAAAGAAGATTTGATGTTGAAATATATACAAGTGTAAAGGGCAGATTACTAATCTACCACAAAAATTTGTTGCGTTTATTGCAAACAGTTCCTTCTGAATGAATCACGTCCTATTAGTCATCAACTTCTCGTATAACGTTAACTTCACTATCGGAAAGATACAAGAATTAATTTATATATAAAAATACTTCTATTGACGGTTCGGAAAACAAATCTGGTTCCGTCTTAAATACTTATCACAAATTCTTTTTTCTTCAGAGATTCATGGGAAATCATTGAATTCTTATATCTTTGACAGATTTTCTAGTAACATCAATAGAAGAGAAGTATTTGTGATGAGTTTCGAAAAAGAGAACAGATTTTTTTTCCAAAATGGTAACAAACTAAATATTTCCATATATATTCAATATTATTATTATAGTGATAGGTTCAAAACTACGTAGAAAATTAAAATCATCAGCTTACTATATCACAGTTTCTTGATATCAAGTAATTTATGTCAGTTTTATCCTTCGTATAAGAAGTTAGTCATTGCTATGTAGGCTGGGGGTGCTGGTGTCAATCGCAGTTCTCTGAATTAATATGCTCCTATCGAAAGCAAATATCAATTTTGCTGACACATATCAATCACACATCAATCAGCAAAGTAGTAGTTTCCCTGCCTAGATAGCAAACTAAAAACTTTCCTGCCTGGCCAGCAGAGTGATTATTCTCAATGGGAATCGAGACTTTTGTACCAAATTAAAGTCAATATTTTTTGCAAACTCCCCTTAATTTCTGGAGGAGTACGTACTTCTGAGTCGCTATCACTGTTCATAATACAAATATACCGATATTTTACCACAAAACTGTCAGAAATTTCATTGTTGTTGTTGTCAAACTATAATTACTATGACAAACATTTCCAAAGCAACCAACCATTTCACCACTTGCGATTTCTTTCAAATTTTGTTTTAGTTACTACAGGAGAAATAAAGAGATTGTGATAATTGTAATGAATTGGGAATACCATATTCTACACATATCATTATAAACAATCGGAGGAAAAATTATATGTTCAATGTTCAACTTGGCAGCAAAGTAAATTCCTAGCCACTATCAGCCACGGCAAGTCAATCTACTACTTTGCTGTCTAGTAAAACAAATAACTATTTTCGCAGCCTGTCGCTTTCTAATTTCAAACACCCGTGCCTTAAATGACAGACCCGTGCCATAAAGCAACGGATTCGTGTTGTGTACAGTTTTTTTATGAAATTATCGTGTCAACAAGATACAAAGTCTACTCAATTGAGACGATTTCAGCAATATCATTGCTCATTCGGCAAATTCATCCTCCTGATATTTTTTGAAACCATGCTCGAGTCAGCTTCTTTGGCATTTCGCAAATGAAATGTACTGGCATAAACAACCGTAGTATCCAAATTCGAGAACAGTTCAGCGAACTGAAAAAAAAACCATCGTTAAAAGGCATCATGGTCTTCGATGAAATAGCTGTATGAAACTCCCTTTTATAATGCGAGATGAATGATGAGTCAACCCACATTTCGCTGACAAAGTCTACTGCTAAGACGTGCACTTGCTTGGTTCCATGCACTCGCGGTTAATGCAAATTCTTTCATTTTCGTGTCAGGTTATCCGGCTCTGTTGAAAAAGGGCAATAACGATCAGATATTATATTCAGTACTATTCTATTATTCATTATGGAATATTCCGTCATAGAATAATGTTTTTCTTCAAACGTCAAATAATGATGACATTACTTATCTAACTTGATCCTGTCAAAGTTTGATGTCTCCGCCGGCAGCAGTTTTTTTTTCCCATTTCTTTACGGCGGAGGGAAAAATGTTGTCATGGCAACAATATGAAACATGTCACAAAGCAACAATACAAATGTCATTAACAACAATTAAACATCATTTTTATTTATAGTAATATTAAAAGTACAATTAGTTAATGAAGCATTTTCAAAATTGAAACCGTGCAAAAATGTTCCCGACTCTTGATACGCATTGGTAATTGTTGATGATACTGATGGTCGAGCACAACTTTCAGCAATCATTCCCGATGTTGGCGAATCATGAGGGTTAAAATTTTTTTGAGCATTATCGTTCTTATTTCTTATTGATACCTCTATATATCCTTCGGCAACCGTGCTTGATTTCCAGCCCCCATGTCGTTTGAGGCATTCTAGATTTCCGCCTCCATCAATTAAAAGTGTTGCTGAAGTTCGTCGTAAACAGTGACCCGTGTATGCGCTTGCATCGGTAGTGTAGTGGTCAGCATATCTGCCTATCAAGCGGAAGGCCGGGGTTCGAATCCTCGCCGGGCCACCGTGCTGGGTAATCGCACGTTAAAAGGTAAGGCCTCGTTGATCCATTGCTCGCACAAGTTTCGACTTCTGAGGGTTGACGTTCGTCAGCTGGTTAACGAAAACGAACAATTTTAGAACAACAACAACAATAACTACCTACTTTTGGGCTACTGCGCTGATCGAATGTATTCCCATGACGCTTCGGTAACACTTTCCATTTTGGTACTTTATAAAAAATCGGTTTTCTGTGAAATTTTCAGGCCGCAGTGATGCATACTTTTTATACAGTTTAATGTAGTTTTGACCAATTATCGTAAAAGATCTAATTTGTCGTGTTTTAGTGTCTGGGATTTTGATAATTATTACATTTTCTTTATCCTCAATGTTCACAGTCTTCATTTTTACCAATTCGTCGCATCGACAGGCGCCGGTAACCCCAATTAACAAAACAATCTGAAATATTTTTATAATTTAGTAGAGTATACTACATGCTTTGCAATATGATTTTTTTTACCTTCAATCCTGAATACGACTTATCTGGCGCTTCAAACAAAAATTTATCTAACTCGTCTTTAGTGAAAACTTTAGACTTCTTTGCAGTATATCCTTCGCTTGTCTTTTTCAGAAAGGCACGTAACTTTAAAAATTTGCTTATATCCACATTTTTTCTAATAACTAACTCGGATTTTATCATAGAGTATCGTGACCACATTGTAGAAGATTTCCATTTATTTTCATTTGCCATTATTTTAAAATATGCCAGTAAAACGTCTTCGGTAACTTGCCGTACTCCTCTTGTATCGCACCACTCTTGGAAGTGCTTGTACGCTAACCGATACTTTATTCCGGACTTGGAGGGCCCCAAACGTGCTACTGCATCATTAGCCGCGAACTCAATTTCGTTTAGGTTTTCCATTTTCGCACTAAATTTGCGCTTGCGGTTGCAACAACAATAAGCTGTCTTTAATAACATAAAATAACTGTCAAACAACTGTAACCAGGGAGACGCAAATCCCACCGACGACTTTATTATTTTAATTTCTAACATCTAGACGACTTTGAAAAATAGCGTATGAATTGTACTATTTATGGTTGAAAATTGCTACGTTTGAAGAAAAAATAGTATACTTTATTCGGCAAAGAAGCGACTTTTCTTGACTTGCCCTCTATTACGCGCCTCACTTCGTTCGGCGCGTAATATCGGGCACGTCAAGAAAAGTCATGCTTCTCCGCCTCATAAAATAATATACTATTAACGATTATCTTGAAATATTTTATTATTTCTCAGGAATATTTTTCGAGTAATATTTGTAATCCCTCATGCACATCTATAGGTGATGACTTTCCATTAATCCTGGAATATCCAACAGTGCCTTCTATGCACTACAATGAAATACTCCTGTGGAAAATATATATCCCAACACCCAACTGATATTAATTGCACTCGACGCTAAGATTATCGTCTCTAGGAGAATGAAACTGATTCTGCATCAGTTCACTGTATCAGTAGTACCAGCAAATAATATTAGTTTGGTGTTAGTATAATTGATCTCTACAAAAAGTTTCAACTTTCAAACCAAATGTAAGTTTTGATCTCATCGTTTATTTGAAAAATGTTGTGCTTTGTGAGTACATGCAGTGATCATCACATCTATGAGTGGGCATTTTTGTTTCATCCTGCAATAATCTATAAACCGTCCAATATTCCTGAAGAATATTCATGGAATGATCTATGGAAAATCCTATTCTATCTGGGAACTCGTCTTGGAATATTGAATGAAATATTCAATGAATGATCTCATGTTCTTGTGGAGTATTTTCAGAAAGATCTACAAAATATATTTTGCCATCTGGTGACATTTGAAACTTTCATATGGAACGTATAAGGATACGGTTTTCTCTGTATGAAGGCAAACAAACTCATTTTACTGTTTGTCTCCGTGCTCTCTCTTTAACGGATGTAACCAACCGAATCCTTGCACCGGAGATTACCTTGCCGGTGCAGAAAAAGTAATAACGGACAGATGCAAGACCGAGATTCTTGGAGGTTACACCTCGCGGAATCTGTTGTTCAATCTCGATCCTCGAAAACAAACGTCATCTGCATGTCTCCGATTCCAGCCTAACAGATTCGAAGAATTATTCTCATTACATAAGCGGCGTTTCATTATCGGCCAGGTATTCGCAGAAAGTTTATTGTACTGGATGTACAGTACATGGCGGTAGCACATCACTGTACAGATTGATTTTTTTCTCCCAGCAATGACGTCGAAAGTTTTTTTTTGAGCAGATTAGTTCTACAATACAAAATAAGAAGAAACATTGAGGGCTTGTTAGCTTCAACAGAGAATAAAAGCTCTAGAAATCGAATTAATTTCTGCATGGTAATCAGCGAACCACTTGGGCCCGAATGCGGACAAATGTTTCGTTGTGTCTCACACAAGAAAGAATAATATTTGTTATTTTTTAATGATAATGTAACGTTGAATATTATTGAACATATATGCTATATTGGAGTCCTATTTGATCAATTGAAGGCATCTGCTTCTCATGTTGGAAGTACTGTTTATGCTGTTAAAAGGATGTCGGGATTCATAGTAAGAGAGAGATTGTGTCCACAATGGATGGTACTGGATAATATGGTGCCAAATCACTTTTCACTATACGAATAATCCACTATCGTAGATCAAGACTCGCTGCACCTATAACAAAAACGATAGTGTCATCTCGCAGAAAATTCAATACACTTACCTACAATTCTTGGTTATTGTTTTCTCCAAAACCCCCAGACCCAATCCTCAGATGAGTTCCTCATGCTGAGCCAGTTTCTGCTATTGAACAATGGGCTCGTGCTGGGGTTTCATGAATCATTGTCAATTCAAAGGTTTTTTAAAAAACAAATATTGAATATGTTAGAATTTGAACGGGCTGTCAGTCAACAAACTAATTAGAATCGTCTGGTCTGCTTTGCATTCCCAGCAGTATTGCCAGTTGCGACTGATTTTTCCGATGTTCACTGCAACTTACCTACGGCAAGCTTTGTCACTATATGGTTCCGATATGCTATCAAAATATTGTTTATGCATGCCTTCATGCCATAGAAAAATATCATAGGTGAATTATTTTCCTGCTCGAACTGAAAGCGAGCGTTGAACAGAAAATGACTATGTTTACATATAGAACTATTCTTTTTCTCATATATAAACACAATTCTCCTATCGAAATGACTAGTTGGAAGCTGTTTTCGTATTGAAAGTTTATTGCTACAGAGCTCTAAAATATGGCCTCAGTATCATCAGGCTAGAATTTTCTGCTCTAGTGCAGCAAACTCTGAAAACGAAATCACATTACATAAATTTTACAAAAGTCATTTTTCAACCAATGATCAGGCTAGAATTGTGTGCCCTAGTGCAGCAAACTCTGTTAGGACACCAAACACACGTAACTATCTATACACATTGGGTTTCACTTACCTGTATTTGATTATTCAGAAATGTTTCATTTATTTCGTAATACTATTTCTGGTGAGCCATAGATGCAGGAAAATTGGTTTTCAATATATTTTTTTACAGTTTATGTAGGAGGTATCGTAATTTCATTCATATAATCTTTGGAGAAGTTATTTTTTGATTCAGGGCACAAAACCCATACTTTATTGGATGATTTTCACTGAACAGATCACAAAATCACTACACGTACTTCACTATCCAATAGAGTATTCAGACGTGTTATTGTACTACCTATACACTACCGAAGTCATGAAAATCACATAGTGTTTTCATGTTAAGTTACCATAATGTATAAGTTATTTTAACAAAATGCCCAGGGTTTTGTAAGAGTTGTAAAAAATAAGCGGGAGAGGTATTTTCACAATTTGCAAACAGTGAATAATTTCGGAGAATTCATATCCAAGAAGTCGAATGCCAAGTCAAGAAATTCCTCAACCTCCTCTTCTGAAGTGACTTAAAATATTTATGGTCACATTCTGTTCGATCTCAGAATTAGGAGATCCTATTCAGTGGAGGCCTTCTTTTTCGACAGTAAATCTGTGGGTTATAAAACTTTCAATAGAATTATCCTCTTCCAGATACTTGAACAGGGGGATTCCAAAATATTGGTGTTTCATTCGAAAATAACTATTTTTAAGTCAACGTAGAAACTTTTCGGGCAAGATGATATATAGATTTCAATATCAATTCTTGATTTTTTTTCTGATTGTGGTTCAAAAATTAATGAATCAAATCAGTGGTCAAGTTAACATTATTGATTCATCTGGTAGTCACATCTCAGCCATTGTAATCAGATAATATTTTTGTGAACCTGGAGATGCAGAACAATTGTGACATTCCGCACTTATAACTTCGACTCATCTACAACAAGAGACGTTGTAGGAACTATCATGGATTTCACGTTCAGCAGTTACTATATACTCTACAATACAGAACAGTCACCTCCTTCTGTTAATATCTGAACGTACCCAACAGCATTATCACCTTAAATCTCCTTTAATCTGAAACAAGTAGCAGATGATCTACAAAAAAAGTATGCAGCAATATCATCTGTGAAATAAAATGAACAATAACAGCACGTTACAACATAATATTAAGTACCTATGACAACTTCTGCAATGTAAAACTGTATTTCGGTGATAATGATGTTGGCTAGCGTAATTATGCATTTCGAATTTGGTTCGATTTGATTTTCCATCATCTCTAGAAGGATTGATGATTACAATGAACATTCAGCATTAATTATGTATAACTAATTAGTAATCAGTCTTTGATTCATCTTCGTAAAATTTGCGAAAAAAAATTATTCAATTTATTTCGATATTCTATATCGATTAATTCTTCATCAACACAGTTCTTGACAAGTTGTAGAATCATTCTTACATATTCAAAAGGCTATTTCAGCGAGTAGGGCAGTAATATCAATGCCTATTCTTTATTGAGGCATTTTTGTTCTGTCATATATTTTTGTAAGGCGTCATTTTCAGTTGGTGACCCCTTAAAAACCTTACACACGCTACGTACTATTTCCAATAGATCCCCATTTCAAATAGCGGTGAATTCATTTTTACAGTCATGCCATCTTCATTCGCGTCCATATCATCGTATCATCAGTATGAGATTCCGTCCTAATTGCTGCTGCTGGATATTCTGATATTGGAGAATTGCTTTTTTTTTATACATTGTATCAACCACCACTAGCTGTAAGCCGTGTGTGAAACAAAGCAAAACCTCACCAACATTCACCATCACACTAGCACCGTTCATTGTAATTGTAATAATCAATAAGTTCAGAACAAAACTCACGAGGCGTTCTTTCGCCACGCTAATGCAAAGTTCTGTGGTAGCCGAATCGTGTATATGGACCGAACCCAGATTGAAGTGGTTTGGACGTTGATATTCGAGTATCGATGCTTCTCTAGTGATGATCATCCTTCAAATGTGAGTGAAATTCTGTTTTCCCTCCTTTAGATGTTCGAATAGTATAATCATGTCATCTTTGACTGTGTTACAAACATTTTTTAAGGTAGATCTAATCGTATTCAGCGAATTGGGTAGTTTGAAGCTTTCATAAAATGAATCTCTTGAATCCGAAGATGTAGAAAAGACACTTAAGGTGAATCTGTCTTCATTCATCATCCTAGAGATCATTTTGTCCATTGATTTTTTTCTTTGATGAAGAAACTCTCCATAGTTGTGGGTTTCTTCTTCAGTACGATTGGATTATATTGTTGGGGAGCTAGCCCATGATTCACTGCGACCTTTTCAGATCTATTAGAGCTCATCGTCTGGCTCGATCTCTTCGATGATACTCCATAGCATTCACACTGGCCCCTTCATATGGCAAGTAGTCTCTGGTTCATCTTTCCCGCATCTCGCGTGTCTCAGCATTGCTATCACTTCGCAGTCACAGAGCACATGTACTGCGGTTTCTTCCTCATACAGAACCTGTATTGGGTTTCTTCTGTCAGACCCATTCTGCTCATGTTTTCTGAGCCGGCTATCCCCTTACAACCTCACGGTTGTGATTGAGCAGATCTTCCGTGAATCTGGCCGATGGTATCTTCATGAACTCTTTCATCTGCCTCATTCCTGGCAGCTTATTCCACCAATCTATCGATTCAGCTTGTATCTATTAATTGATGGATGACTTTATACATGCTTTCGCAAAAGGGTTCTGGACCGATGATATAGCCTTAGATGGACCTCCACGAGCTAGAGCATCGCCCTTGTTGTTGCCCTTGTGACTCATGGCTGGGTATCCAAGTTGAAGTGACTCTATTTCGGGTACTTAGCTTCTTGACGAGTATGGAAAAGATTTGATATGAGGTGAGCGCCTTTATTGCCGCCTGGCTGTCGGAGAAAATGGCAATGGTTCCATTGCCGATTTTGCCTATTTAGTTCCACTAGGCAGTGTTCAGGGGCCGCTATTTCTGCCTGGAACACTGTTGCATTATGTCCAAGGCTGAATGCTCTGATCGTAAACAAAATCTGACATCCCACAATGATCCTGAAGAACGATCACTTCATATAAGCAAGACAATATTTCCAAACTTCACAATTAGTTAAACCTGGTAGCTTTTTTATTTTTTTGTAGGACATTGTTTTCCTTATCTTCTTTATCTCACTCCTCTATATTGCCATTCGAAAAACATGTGTATTGAGTTACAGACATTTTTAAAACGGGATATCAATTCTAATCCAATTATTTCTGAGCATCACAATAGTTCTGCTGACTCTGTTTCTAAACTCATTATACAATACCGTATATTTTTTGATGCAGAAAATGAACAGAATTATGAAAAATAATGATTTCAAATTGTTTTTTCTTTAGACACTTCTTCAGATCCAGATCCTAATGAGGTTGTTTCTCATAGAAAATGCTTGAAAAAAATCAAAAATTATTTTTCTCTTCGAACAGAAAATGAGCAACGTATAGTTACTGATATTTTTAACCTATTCATCATTTTCAAATTCGATTAATCATCACTCCATTCAAATTCTACTTCAGATACTACTGGCATCTATGAAAAGTAACTTTTTCTGTCGAGTTAAAATGACATTTTTCAAAATTTAAGTAAATATTCCGTTCATAATTGGCTCACTTGAGAAATGTGTTTTCGATATTTCAATATATTCATTATCGTTTTTAGACACTCGTTTTATTTGTAATTTCAATATTGACTGCTCGTCTGATACTAGAAATGAATTTTCATGCTTTCATAATTTTCATTATTTCTTCATCAATGTTCATCCTTGCATTGGAGGACATAAACTTTTGTTCGGCTTAGTTCGAATACGAACTTGCAAAGAGAACTATTGCATTTTTGCTTCTATTGGGAGTTTTTGAATTTCATCCATTTCCAACACCTCAATATATTCCAGAGAATATTGGTTATTGAGCAATGGCCATGAATCTATATTTTGCTCGAAAATGTAATAATTCATTAATGGAATAAATACTTATTCTATAATATAATGTTGAAAAATAAAATACTTGGTCGTTGTTCAATAACCAATATTCAAAGTTCTGGATGAGCTCAATAATTGCCACAGTATTTTGAATTTTCCTGTTTCGATAGTGAATTTCTTTCTATGGGTGTTCTGTTATCTACAGAAACAACGCGCACGGCGATGATGTATTTGATCAAAGAGTGTGGGCTTTCAGTGGCATTCGGGTTTGTTAGCAGTTGTCTGTAGGTTTTGGACCCACGGCTAATGAACCATAAAGAAGAAATCAATTCAGTAATGGATTTTATCAACTATGATTGACCCACTTTGTTTGGCTCCAGCTTGTTTAATAATTCATCATTTCTCCCTTAGGAGATGGAACAAGAGTGCATTACTAATCAAGAAGGGATCATATACGTGACGAATTTTTCAATGGTCGTAAAATCATTCCTTCTTGAGAACGAAGGGGTGTTATGATGAAATATTTCAATGAAGAGAGGGTAAGTGGTAATCTTAGTCGTGTGCAGAAGTTAAGAAACTAATTCACCCAAATATCGAAACTTGTGTTGAATGTTGGTGTTCTGGCGGTCTACGTTGCTGTCGAATATTCGATGAGGCTTTTCACTAATGGTTCAATTCACAGTCGGGGTAGAAAATTTCTGGCTCGCTCGTTGCGATTTGGTTGCCCAAATACCAATCCTAGTAGCTCTTGCAATTGAATATATCGACTCGGTAGCATTTTTTATGCGTGTTTCTATAGTTTAAATAATGAATGATTCAACGTTGAAATCGGTAGAAGAGTGCTCCGGCGCCCATCATAATTAGCAGACTCTTGCAGGCTCTACCTTCTGCGCGCATTCGTAAAATTTTGAGAATGAATCATTCTAAAAATGAAAAATTCGCAGGTAGACCGGGGACCCATTACAACGTGCTACTAGAAAACTGACGAGAAAGTTCTAATACCCAGCTTTGGGCTTGCCTGTGTCATTCACTTGGATAGGTGGATGTTTAGTGTGAATGATAAGCAAAATATGTCTCTGAAAGTTGTTCAACCAAAATATGCAAGTATTAAATATGAAAAATCTCACCATTAGACTTTTTATATTAGAATGAAAAATTATTTACAATGCTGCACTCACCTAGACAATATTCCAGATATAATACCAACCTACAAAACATTTTATAAAAAATCGAGAAACATAAATATCCTTGTATTCGAATTATTTCATCTTTCCTTATCAGTGATGATCTCTGAGAATGCAGTCAATAGTTATACTGGATACGAGCAGTAACGTGTATTAAATTGTTCAAACATTCCATTTTTAATAATATTTGAATTAAGTTAATGGTTTCTTCATCAGCTGCAGGATAATGAGTTCACACTTTTTTCGTTCACATATGAAAGCAGCATACTTGAAAAAATCCTATTTATACTGAGTGTCCCAGATTCCCAGATAGATCAAGGCACTATTTTTCAAGTAGAACACTTACTATATCGATACATCATATTCAAATTCTATCTTAAATTCTCATGAAATTCCATCTGTTATTTTCGGGTCTAACGAAGTTATATCAATTGAAATAAAAGTAGAAAATACATGTTTATTCTTTCAGATACTTCATGAAGATACTTCATCAGAATCATAAACATCGTCTTACAAATGTTCATCGAGTAGGCTGTGGATGACAATGCGATGACAACATAGTTTTCGATTATTTTAATTTTATTTTCAGCTGATCAGGTCTTCAGAAACCAGTATAATGTTACATTGTACAATAACTCCCACAGAAACGGAAAATGCTCATCATATTTTCGAAAACTGATGACGTCCACTTGCTGGTAATCACAGCCTATTTGTCATGGATGTTTTGCTGATATATTGGCAATACATATGTGGCTGTTTTGAAAGCTCATAACTATGGAAATCGTTTCAATGATTTCTTTAGCAACAGGATAGTCTGCTATAGCTCAAATATTCAAGTACGAAGACTCCTGCTTGATGCAATTTCCATCGTTGTTATCTTATCAGTGGATGATAGCTTCAGTGGACCTGAAACAGAAATAGTTCAGCAGAACCAAGTGGTAAGAGGTACTGGATGAACTGAAAAATGGAGGGAGGAAACGACAAATATCCAAGTACTAGACACCATTTGAAACATAGACAGAGGATAATGCAGAAGGCCAAGTGGTAGGAAACACCAAAGACATTATGTATCTATCTTTCGGCCACTTAAGATTTCTTGTCATTTGGTGAGAGCTACGATGGCAAAGTGAGCCTAATAAGCCATAGACCTGCTCTAAAGTGTAATTATTGGCAACTGGTTTCGAAAACTGTCCAATGGTTCATCATCACAACATTTCCCAGTATTGAAAATGCGAAAACGTGAGATTATTCTCACTTGCAGATTCAGAGGCATAAATCTACACGGTATTTTAATTACACTTTGAGAGGATCGTGCCAGCCTTCGATCTGAACCAATCAAGCGAATGATGTGCTACAGGTAAACTCGTCAATGACAGCAGACCTGCGTAAGAAGCGAAGAGAGCGAGCGATAGAGAGGGAACACGCGATTCTTTTATTCGGTTGCAGCACGGCATGGCATACTGGATTATTTCGTGTTGACTCAACGCATAGTCGCCAGTAGCGAAGCTGGAATTTGAAAGCCCTCTTGCCGCGGTAATTCTTACAATCTCCACGAGAGACATCGATCAAACTAAGTTGATTTCGTAGTCGCGGCTCGGTGTTTATGTGAGAAATGTGATGGGTATTGAGATTTCCTTGTAATCCTTCGAGAGATGAGTAGGATGCCATAAACTTTAGATTGCGAAGTTGAGCATTTTGGAAACTGAAAGGTGAGTAAGGATCATCGTAACCATGATTATTCGAACAAAATTTGATGAAAACCATTCTTAGTTTAGTTCATTGACAACTTAGTCTGATTGTTTTATAAATCGGTTCTTCAAGCGACACATTATACTGAATATGATAGCGAGCTAATATAAAAAATTAAGTATCATGATCTTTGCTACAGCTGAGCTATGAGTACCTATCATTGATCAAACTTATTTCATTTGCAACATGGTAATTAGATGTATCCGCATTCGCATTCATTTGTGATGAATGATAACCAATAACCGGCATATTTCAGCACATTGAAATACAACGCGATATTGCATCCATCAAACCAATATTTGATTCGGAAGTTTTCATTCAATGCCAAACTATGTGTTGATAAAACAAAATTTAATCACTCAGATTCACTTCAGGGAGAATTCTTGGCTTTGAATCATAGGACAGTAAGACATATAAAAGTTGAAATTGCTCTTTCTAGTCAAACTTTTAAGAATGGTTGGGGTTCCCTAGTTAAGATAGCTGGTATTTAATGGATAACTGCTGGAAAACAACCAAGCAAAATCTGTAGGGACTCGAAGACTTGACCTGAGGGCTTCAACAGCTGAAATGGAGGAAATTTTGGATTTGAGTTGGATGTTCCCCTGTCGCTAGATTGCACACGAAGTGTGTGTTTGCTTAAGAATGACATGAATGAATGAGTACTGCCCAATATCTTAGTATCGTAGGTTTCTTGCTAGTTACTGTACTGATGTTTCACATGGAAAAAACTTGTCAAAGATAGATTTCAGAAGCTGATACGTTCGTTGCAAATATATCGAGAATTTATAAAAAAAATGAATCCTGAATACAAGTACACTCGCATGTACAATAAGAATTTATAGAATATAATTCGACAATCTTGGCACAGCCCTCTTCAGCAAGGTTTTTTTTTCTTTCTTCTGAATTGGTTAAACAGACCCTGAATCCCACGGTAACCTAATGACCTCATGAACAATTTTAAGAGGAACCAAACGAGAAAAGAACGAAATATCTGCCTTCGAAGCACGTTTTGCATATTTCGCTCATGAACTTACATTATGGATAACTGTTGAAAAATAATGAATGAGCCTCATTGCAGTAGTTTTTTAATTGTGCTGCTTGAAGTGGAAATTGGTCGTTCCAGCTTCCATGCGGTGGCGGCGATATATTCTTGTTTCATCCTTTTCAATGAAGAAAACGAGTTACTTAATTGATTTTTTTACCAGCTGTCGTCTCCCTACAACCGTGAATCCTGTAAATTTGGAACTTGTGCAAGCTAATAATCACCGTTGTCTCACCTTTCAACATGCAGCAGAAATGCATGCAGGCGATGGACTGAATGACTTTATCTTTAATTCCAATTATTCGGACACCGAGTACATTGTTGTTATCTTTAGGGGGAGTGATACGGGGGATTCATAACCAGAAATAGTTCTGTACTTTTTGGGGTTTCGATTCGATCTAGAAATAACGTTTTTGATTCCTGATGTAATCAGAAAATGAAAAGCATTGATGTCTGACACTCAAAATAATCAAGTCCTTTTCTCCTGATGGGAGTCAATAGAAAAAAATCAATTCACATGTTCAATAACGTTTTAACAATACTGAGTATGTGAATCTCATGTTGAGAGTTGAATCTTGAATACTTGGCATGGAATTCCCAGCTTTCTTTCCTCCTAGCTAACAACCCTGTCAAAATAAAAATTGAGAAATGAAACTTATGTTTCTTCTATACCCGTTACTCATTTCAGCTATCAACCCAATGACTAATGGATATCGAACCTTAGTTCACTTAGTCTGAAGGTGGTGTTTGGATACCAGCGTAAAATGAGCGTGCCTAACGAATATAAAAGAAATAAGTGTTGAAAACAGAAAATATTCCCAAAACCCCTTATTGTAAGAGTGGGATGGATTAGCTCAAAAACTTTTAATGTTTTCATACCACTTCTAAAGATAAATGGAAATTAGAAAAATAAAACTTCCTGAGTCGGTTGCCAGGCGAAATGCGATCATGATTTTTGCTTCGAATTGTGGCCAATACAGAATTTATTATTCTTGGCTAGGTGTGACGGGTATGGACATGACAAGATTCGAAGCAAATGACATGCTTTCAAGCCAATATGTATTTAAGCAACTCGATAATACTCTAGTTTTTCAAGGTTTCCCAACTGATGAGGAAACAATAGCATCACCAAAAAAAAGGAAAGTACCGGAGTGCTCCAGCAGTATAAAACGTAAACCTATCGAGATTTCTACCTGAGAATCCTGCTGCTCTCTAGGCGCACTCAAAAAGTGCTTGACAACAGAAAATGTATAAAACCTTATATTAACTAGTTTTTCAGAACTAGAACTTGTGCATACAAACCTCCTTCATTATTGAGCTTTTTAGGATTTCGACGAGACTAATAGGTTTCTTCACTTATCAGCTGATGAGTTGAAGAGAAGCAACATCGTACAATTCAATTCGTAAACATTCCTTCAGATAATTGAAGAAATGAAAGATTCATGTATGCTTTTTCTGAATATTATATATAGTATGGCCTCCTAGAATAGTTCATTCGATTCTCGACATTTTTTAAATATGTACAAGTTCATCCAACATCATGACAATGATTTGTTCCTTGGGAAATTTCGACAACATTTCATTTCTGTTCCATCTTATTTCGTCATATAACTTGATGATAATAACTTGCTTCCCCGAACATTGTGTCTTCTAGTTCAATCTTCATTATTTGCTTCTTCAGTATACTCAACTGAATCATCTTCCGAACTCTATATGATGAATTGAACTCGAACAGCAAAGTTTAAAATGCAGAGAGGAAAGCAGCATCATCATAGGATTCGTTTCACATGCTAGTCCAGTGGCAGAGATGCCTGATATTGTTCCCGCCAGCCTGCGCTTATGTAGTTGGAGGTCAGCACAGCACACAGTTTCGATTCAATTCAACGTTAGATGGCGATACCAATCAGTTTGTCGATTTTGATTCAAGCGAGTGTATCAAAATACCAATTTCATTAAAATTTTTGATAATAATGAAAATTTATGGTATATAGATGATATATAAGGAGTTGTAGGGCAAATTCATATCTTGAAGAACTGTCAAACCTATTCATCTATTTTGCGAAAATGTTCTGTTAGTTTACTAGTAATGGCTATCAATAAAAAACTCGCATAATTTACGATACTAGTCGTATGTACATATCTCAATTTACCCAATGCTCAGTTAATGAAAGACATAATTACATGATTCTCCCATAATATTCTATTATCCTAACAACGGAACATCTAACAATCTCGAAATTCACTGACTACTCAAAATCATTTGTGTATCAACATTCAATGAATAAGGTCAAGTGATGAGAAAAACCCATCACTTAAACAAAACAAATCAATTAAAATCCTTTGGATTTATGAAGATTAAAATTTTCCTTGATACAAAGAAGATACAGAGAAGATTCAAAGATATTCAGTTGGAATGCTGTATTTTTTCATATCTCCCCCTGTCTTACGAGGACGTCCAGAAGACAGGGCCTTGTGCGAGCAAGGGTCGGTAATCATCTTGGGTTCCGATGGTATTCATTTATTTATTCATTTTATTCAATTCCTAAATAAATGCCCATTTATATGGAATAGTCCGGATACGCAATGTAGATACGACAAAATACAAACTTTACATGAAGATCAAATGACATAGCAGGCGAAGGTTTTGACAATTACATATTAAAATGATTATGAACTAGTCACTTGAGTAATTAAAAAATCCATCTAGACTTTCAAATACGTTTTTTATCAAACATTCTTGAACTCATTTGATTTTATTTTTGAATTTGTTTTTATGTCTCCAATTTTATAGACGGTTCAAGATCTTTGTATAATCTCAAAGCCATTTTATGACTGTGGTATATCGATTCATCTCATGACATTTCCAGAAGTGTGAAATATGTTTGTTGATATAGACCACAGATGTGAGAATAATATAGCGAGTAGAGAGTGACTATTCCCAAATTCCTGAAACGATCTCGACAAGAGTCGCCTGGCCTAGAAAATGTGATGTACCTATTGACTTTTTTCTGTTTGATGAAATATATTGAATTTTTGTTGAACTTTCCCAACATGGAATACTGTAACTCAAAGTTGAATGAACGAAAGGGAAATAATAAATTCTGAGTTAGAGTGCATAATCATTTTTCGATATTTTCATCTTCACAGCATTTTTCTGATTATCCCAAAACAAGTTTTCATCCAGGTATATAACTAGAAATTTTGCACTTGATAGTTGTTCAAGTGTAACCCCATTTAATGCGACAACTTACACTGCGACCACTCAAACTATGACCACTCAGATAGTATATAAGCTTCTAAATCAATGAGTGAAAAGTTGATTACCACAAAGTAAGCGTCTGCGGAAAGAGAGTAGTCAAATCAAAGTCTCCGCGATCTATAATATCATTGATGGAAATGAAGAATAGGAGTGGTCCCAAAATGCTCCCTTGTGGAAGGCCAGTGGATACTAGCTTCAAATTGAAGGAATGTTTGATATTATTTTTTCGCAAGGAAACATATTGAAATCCATTTGTCAGATATGGCTGTATCCATTCCAATGGTTTATCACGGACACCAGCCATATCGTTCAAATTTTTCTAGGATAAAAATATGATCAACCGCGTCGTTTGCTTCACTTAAATCATAGAATACAAATGCGCACACATCTGTGCTCTTGAGAGACCTGAGAACATGAGTATACTGTCTGTTTATTGCTTCATCCGTATTGTCCTACGAATATAGCTGTGTACACTCCTCACTCATGTACGGTATGTACTTTGCGACCAACATACTCTAGTCGATGACTCGTGAAATGGTACTTTTGAAGGAATAGTTCAATTCATAATAATCCCCCGAATTTTTGGCTTCTTCCTCAACTCAATGCAGCGTTAATACAAAACAAACTTCTATGAAAGAAATGACATCAGATTTTCAGCAAACACTTCCTTTTGATATGTGTTCGCTGAATATTTGATGTTTCTTCTTCCATAGAAGCTTTGTATTTCTTTCGAAGAAAAGAAAGCCTAAAATTACTTTCTCAAAACCACCTTTTTACCACCAGGTTACACTATAAAATTCTTAATGGGAAAAATCTACTACTCCCCAGCTGAATACCTACTTGGCGAATTCATATTAATTGTGAATTGTATTGTTACGATATTTCCTTCCAAAATCCAACTTCTGACAACACTGTTACGATTTATCCTTGGGAAATCTCAATTCTGACACCACTGTTACAAATTATATCCCTTGGAAAATCTCAATTCTGACAACACTGTTACGATATTCCTCTGGGTTCGTCGATTAAAACACCAAACAACACTAAACTACTTTTATTATAACTCTCTATCACAATACAATACAACCCAATCACTTAAATCGCTCCGGTAACTTTCCAATGCTCGCTACTAAAACTCTCTGTACTAACAATTCTACACCTTCGCACTTAGCAATAACAAAACTCTCTCTACTTAGCTCTATTAAATTCGCTCCACTTAGCTCTGAATACAAATTCCCGAATAACTAACTCTCCGAATAAAAACTTCTCTCGAATAAAAACTTCTTCTGCTGCGAAGCCTGTCCCGTATTTATATCTGCGTACCTATCGAGAATCCTCTAGAGAAGCCCCGATGACGTGTCTCGAATTCTCCAGGTGGCGTTTACGGTTCTCGGAAAATGACGTTCGCTGCGACGCGATTCCTCATCTGCATTTACGATCTGGTCAGGACCGGCGCTAGGACGTAACAGTATTCTGCTGTTTTGAGCCTAATTTTTGTGACTTCAACGAAGTAGTTAATCCTGTTCCCTTTATTACTGATTTCACAAATTAACTATTTCTTTACTTGTTGAAAAAGTCTAATGAAATTGATATTCATTACCTCAACACTCTTGCACACAATGGATAGTTGAAAAGGAATTCTGATAAACGGTAAAGGCACTAGAGAGATATTACAAATGGATTGTCTTTTTTGGAAAAATTCAGAAGTAGTACTATAGGTACCAAAAACCTGTTTTTCCCCGAGAAATTAATGGGGAATGATTCTGAGATTTGCTTTATATTTTTTCCCAAGCACCGTTCAAGCGTGTGAAAAGTTGAATAGATCTTAAAAAAGAAAATGTGGTTTGAAAGATATCATAGTTCAAATTTTCAACAGCGAATATTGCCCCTTGAAAATTTTTATTGGAAACTATATAATACAAAGACGGTTGCTTTTTGAAATTATCTCGAACATCCGTACAAAATATATCGTTAAATGTATTACCTACAGTTCTATGAAATCCCTTATAATTCCCATAATAGTTACATGGAATGTCTGGCCACTTTCTGAAGTCCACAAGAAAATTTTTATGTAATTTGGAGCATTTCACTCAAGACGAATATTTTAATAAATCTGTCCACCATCGTTCATCAATAACGATTTCTTCTTTCATCAGAATTGTTACCTTCACAAACTTGCTTGAAACATTCTACGAACTCACATCTTCTTTCCCTCTCCTTTTATGCTTTCACGGTTTCATTCGAAAGTTTTTCATTTTCTGTAAACCTTCAGATGAGAGCCCTTTGTGAACGCATCATTCCAAGCTTGCGTTGTTTCGAGAAAGTATGGAAGACTCTTTTCTGAAATGATGATTCAAGATATCGGTTCCTTTTCCGTGTTGTGCTTTCTTCGTATGAAAGAAGTATTGCCCGTTGCGTTCCGAAATGTTCGCTATCGCTAATGTTTCATGTTTTCACCTTTTGGCTCTTACCGAGGCTCTCACAGAAACAAAATTCCACTGTGTTGGGAAACTACGACATCTAGAAGATAAACGTTCGGCTAAATGTGGAACAATTCTTCACGGAGCCATATCGTCGACTTTTCTTTGTTCTTTTTCCACGAAAACGACCCAGTTGATAGATTGTTGTTACGAACCTTTTTCATCGGAAGTTGTTATTGTTTCATATATTTCATCTGAAATTGCAGTCAGGGTGAATTCGTTTGTGCAACACTATTGAGTTCTGCCGAAAATAGTTCTCGAGAATGGGACTGATCTGAAAATGTGTTACAATTCTACTAACTGAAGTTCAATTACATTTCTGTACTTTCAGTCTATATGATCAATTACTTTCATGATATTGGCTCTCATTACAAGACTGTCGAAATTATTACTCGTTAAAGTAGACTCATGAACATGAAAATTAAAATCATTTTAGTTTAATAATTAATGTACCTATAGCCTAAGGACTCTGCTGAGTTCCATGGCATATTTTGTGGGGGCATCTTTCTCTTCGAGAATTGCAATAATAACTAGATTATGAAATTATCGTGTACTAGCAGACCTATGTCCACATCGTTTATTATTTTGTGATGCAATTACATTGTATAATCCTCAGTACTAAGTTTCATCAGGTTCATCACAAGGCTTTATCTCCTGGGAGCACTGATAAAAGTGTTTGATAGAAGCTGAAATTGTTATAAACCCTTTTCTTTACCCAGTTGGTCGATGAGCTTCAATAAAATACGAACACGTCTTCCATCAATTATGTTAAAGCATTTTTATGCAGAATTTGAAGTATATAGGACCAAGGTATCACGTTGTCCCATACAAACTCTAGCACCGCTTTTCACCTACTTAGGGGTGTAATTTCGGAAAACCCTCTCTTGTCAGATGCCTACATCATACAAAGAACACCCCCTACAAGATTCAGATCTCCACTATCAGCGGTTTAGGTTATACCTTGATTCACCCCCAAACTTACTCTCCACACTTTTTTAACCCCGTTAGGCTTTGAATTTCAATGAAATACGAAATACGTCTTCCATCAATTCTATCAGAGAATGTTGATGCAAAATTTGAAGTAGATTGGACCAAGGCATCACGTTGTACCTTACAAAGTTTGCAACTGTTGTCCACCCCTTTAGAGGTGAGAATTCTGAAAACCCTTTCTCGTCGTGTACCTGCGTCATACGAAGAACACACCCTTCAAGTTTCAGATCTCTAAGATCAGCGGTTTAGGCAGTGCTTTGCTCCGTCAGACAGTTATTCAGGACAAATCATTTTATATGTCTCACAAACAAAAAAACCTTTATATGAAAGCTACCTGAACAGTACCATGGACTTTTTTGGAAAACTAATACGAGGTTAACATTTTTGGTGGAAAATATGTTCGTCTATTACCGAACCGTTCGGTCAGCGCCGTTAAATCATCAAATTTCGCCGCTTTCCTCCAACTTCATTTACATTAGATTAGATTATCGGGGAGCTGGCCCATGGCCTGATTCACTGCGACCTTTTCAGATCTATTGTGATGCTCCTTGGCTGTTGGAGCTCGTTGTCTAGCTTGATCTCTTTGATGAGACTCCATAGCCTTGACACTGAACCCTTCATATAGCAGCCTCTGGGTTCTCCTCCCCGCATCTTGCGTGTCTCAGCCTTGCTATCGCTTCGCATTCACAAAGCACATGCAGTGCTGTTTCTTCCTGTTCTTGACAGAACCTGCATTGGGTTTCCTCTGTCAGACCAATATTGCTCATATGTTTTCTGAGCCGGCTATGCCCCGTTAGTAGACCCACCACTACCCTTACAACCTTACGGTTGTAGTTCAGCAGGTCTTCCGTGAATCTGAACTTCATTTACAGTGTATACAGCTAACTGAATATTCTGTTCAATCATAATATAATATAGCCTATATCACTCCTGAAAAGTGAAGCTTTCTGTTAATGAAATAATTCTCATGATCCCCTACGAACAAAGTCAGAAACGAAACTCTATAATATCAGTGCGAATAGTAGATTAGTATAGGTGTTATAGATTTCCTTGCCGAAAGAGGTTTTTCCTGAGGCTTACAAACTTCAAAAATTCAAAGTGAATGTTAATTCGTATCTCCTGTCCCTTGATTCACGCGGTTTTCTTTGAACATTACAGGGCTTCCCGTGTGAATCTGCATATGAAAAAAAGATTGAATCAAATATGAATGCTTTTCACTGTTTATATGCTCCTAGGTATCCAGATCGTATTTCTTGATCGATTGTGGCATGCTCTCTCGTCTTCAGCAGTTATTCAATATCTATCTATTTCTGTAGAGAATGTATATATGGTATTTTCATTCCAAACGCCATCGACTTCAATTGAAGTCCTCTATCAAGTAGGTTTCTCGTTACTAACAGCCTGCGCAGAAGCAGCATGGTTATTATCCGACCCGTTAACCATGAAACGTGGCACAGTCTTGCCCCAATTCGGCAGAGGGGAATTGTCGGGAGGACAACTTTTGCCCCATTGGGGATCTAACCCACGCTATCCCGATGATGAGACAGGCACCCAATCACCTGCGCCAACTCACTAGCCTTCATTTTTGTATTCGTTTCCTATAAAAAAATGATATTCGTTCTTCAGGTTAGTAATTCTAAATCAGGGATATTTTTTTCTTTACGTGTACAAGTACGTGCAACTAACATCATCATCTCCAGACACTCCACTTGCGGAGTTGAAAAGAGGTCATCATCAAGTTCGATACAACTGAGGAACAAACTTCCCCAATCACTAAAAGCAATAGGCAACCCTTCCGCATTTGATTCAGCACCTACTCTCCAGTTTTCGCTTGATTTCACTACTATTATAATTTTGATGGCATTATCAAATTTCTATGATTTGGATTCCGGATAATCTTCATTTCATTCTCAATCTGACTCATTTCTCTGGATCATATTCGTTTTCGAATCATCAATAATATATCTAGGGATCAAGCCTATCGATTCGATTCGCAAATAATCGCACTAAATACAACAAGCCCTCGTTTATACTAATGCTCGCACAATTTTCGACTGTTCAGATTTATTGTTTCCAGAGGAATGACAGCTGGTTTACAGAAAAAATATTTCGAAGCCTCTTTTTGTGAACGTTCGGCGGAGACTTTTCCATAATTTGAATAGTCGTGTGCAAATGTTGATGTTAGTAAACTGATAACATTCATTGAATTCGGTAACATGATCTGATATCAGCTTGAACATGAATCAAAGAAACAAACATCGATAATATAATTGATACAAATTATGATTGTGATTTATGGGCTACTAGGAAATGACTATTTATTATCGCATAAGTGTCCCATCGATATGTCTACGACACAATTTAGCGCTGGTGCGGAAATGAAGAATGATTAGAATTCCTGCCAGAAAGATGGAACAGTCATTTGTTATACAGCTTGGTCACGCTTTACAAACCAAACATCGCAATTTTCATAATACGGAAACACAATATTATCCTCAGTCGTGTTAATTGCATGAAAAACAATCTGCTCGCAACTTTATGATGTTGTTCTCAACTTCAGGGAATATAAATGTAGAAAGTGTATGACGACGAAGTTACATCATTTACTATGCATTATGGAAATTGAAGGAATGGCATAAAATAGTAGATTGAAACTCTCAGACATCACTATTGAATGTTTGTTATACAGAGGTGTGAAATGAACAATTGTTCCCAAATATATAATGTGAAATTTAATTTTGCGGGAAGTCTCATTCGATATGACTTTATTTCTAAATTTAAACAATTTTTTCCGCTAGAGAATAAATATTACTAAATCCCCTGCAATAATTTCAATTGTATTTCAAGTCAATGTTCATTCTCGTTTCATATCCTACATGTTCTTCAATTTCGACATCTACAGTGATATTTTTGAAAGTATCCTAGATGTCAAAATTCCTTACTCTTCGAAACCAGTTGAAAACGTTTCACTGCGATTTGGTTTGGCATAAGAACGTATGAATAAGTTTTCAGAGATATATTTCTACAAAATCTGAATTCCACCTTCTAGAAAAATAATGAATTATTATATCATTTGGCAATTCTGAGTTCAGTTCGGTCACGAGTGACATTTCTGTGAATGAAGTGATCAATGTGCATATGGTCACTGAAAATGTTGTTATCCGAAAATGACTGCCTCTTTCGTTCTGACAATGTGTAATGAAAACCATTATTGTAAGGCGTAAGTGAAGGAATTAATGTTTGAACTTGTTCGTATCTTCATGTAAAGATTTATACGCATACTTGATGGATATTTTTTGAGCGTCATCAATCCCTGACAAGATAGAGAACCTTCAAAATACTTTTAATATATCATGTTTCTCATCTGCAAGTGGAAATGAATGACAAAATAGTTAGAGTCTGTGTTCAAGCGGAGAGAGCTCTTATCTGGATAGCTTGCACTCAGCAGATATGCCATGTGAAGTCAATGCAATTTCCTTGTTCTTTTTCAGTTTACCGTGGTGTTTTTGAAATTATCATAAGGTATCTGTGGTTTGGAGTTCTTTATACAAGGAGATTAAGTTTTTCTAATGATGTAATTATATTTTCTGTTGGACAGTATTTCATTAACTTGATGATGCACAGAAAAATCCATCGGCTCAATTTTAGAAAAGTAAATATTGCTGTGGATAATATGAACTCGAAAAGATCTCCAATCATGCATGATTATCTGCAACGAAGCAAATAATCCTATGAGATATACGGTCAGTTTATACAGTAATTGGATTTTTCTGTATTGATGTATGAGACTCAAAGGGTATCGTTTCATCCATATTTGATGCATAAATTCATTTCCTCAAATTAAAGCTTGGTAAGATTCCATTAGTAATGTATGTTCCTATGTGAAGGAATCATGATGAAATTTCAGGCGGAGCACTTCCATCATTCAATTTCATACACATGGAACTGAAATCTGGTTTCTGTTCCAGTTTATTTTATGTAACCATCAGGCTCAAACGAAAAAAAAAAACTTTTGCAACATTGTTAGTGTGGGGCTAGATGAGAAATGAATTCGAATTATTGGAAAACTTTCGAGAGGTTCAAGCCTCGCAGAACACTTTCCTCGGCAAGTTCTTCTGTTTTACTGTTGAAGGAAGTTGAATTTACTACTTTCGACTGACAACAAAAGGGTTACAGGCTGTTCACATCGAGTCAGCCGTGATGGTAGTGGCGTTGGTGAGACGATTGATGATATTCTACAAGAGTGTAAATGGAAATGTTGAAAGAAAATAAATGAATCGCTCATTTTTTTCGCTGTTCCATATGAGTGAAGTGAAACTACTGATATGGATTCATTTCTCCTGAAAAAAACAGGGACTTTGCTGTATGTTTAGTTACTGGTCTGCGTACCTGGAAATAGTATCCTGAATCCAGTCGGTTTTGTATTTCACTTATCAACAGGAGCTGGCGGGATTGAAGTTTCTCCTGACGAGAAATGTGATTTCAAGTTATTGAAAAGCTTTTCCAGCAATTACTAGCATCGGAACTACTTTGTCGAAACAGTAACAAAGAGATCGACAATGATAAAAATGACCATTATCAGATCTGGAATGACTCTTGCAAGAAAAACAGCCGCAGTGAAAAATATCTGGACCCATTCCACCACATCCTAAAATTGCAACAACTGATCGACGGGGCTTCAGAACTAAGGTTTCCTAGGATTCCTTCAGCATCTACAATCTCGGTAAATTGGTCCATTGAGCAACCAACTTCAGTCAGAACTATGTTAACATATTGTCTCAAAATGAACAATTCTGTGGAGGGATTGGTTTTTCAAAGAGAAGACGAAAAACTTACAGAACTGTTTTCAACCAAGTATATAATTTCACAAAATACACAATCAGTTTTCTAGAGATATCTAGGTAATTGCATTTTTCTGCAGTCTTGTAAGAGGCCAGGAGATATAATATCGAACAAATTTGATTCAATAATTCGTTTCCGGGCATAACTCGATAAGGTTCCATTAACAAGGTAATCTATATTGAGTTATCACAGGTAGGAATTTCAGTCGGAGTGCTACTTTCATAAAACTGATTTCATGCGGAATGTTTGGAGATTTCACAAATTATCTGGATTGAACATCCGCATTACACTTCCATGATATTTATTGTCACACAAAAAAATTATTTTCGGTAAATTCATCATTACAATTAGATTAGCACGAAGCATATGCATATGTTGATCGAGCTTAATAACACGAATAAAACATCGATCACTTCAAGACACCCCAAGATGACGAGATGAGAGATATCTTCAAAAATCATATTAAATAAAAGAGTGACAATCATCAAATCCATCAATTTCAAATAATGAGGTGAATAATTCTTAGAGAGTACTGGGCATAATATACTGAAGGTACTTTCTAAATAACTGTGTATAAGGGAACTTGCATTTTATCACATTTCATATAAGGTGCTACTGGTGTAGCTTACATGACTTACGACGGATGATTAGATATGAAATCGGTAAGATGAATATAAAGTTCAAGCCCATGAATTTTGATGTGATAATATGTAAAACACAATAATAATGAATGTCTTTCATTTCATTATTCCACAAGGTAATTGATAGGAAAGTAATATGATTTCAATGAAAAGTTTTGTATCTCACAATTTGTGGAAATGAAATTCTCGGAACGAAATTCAGACACTTCATACACCGAGATATACTAAGTTCTGCTGTTCCCTTCAACTCCGATATATTAGGAGGTAGAAGTGGTATATTTAACCAATTCGTAATTTATAACTGCGATTTAAGTATTGTTCGAATTTTTTTTGAGGAGGTAGAAATATCCTGAAGCAAACACCAATGTGCAACAAATTTCCCAGATAAAAATGATCTCCCTTTTTTCCGAGGTTTATCGGTTCAAATATATGGGATTCATTGGAAGAACAATATTCAAAATAGAGAACACGATTGGATCCCTATTGAGTCGAAACAAACATTTGAATGCGGTACAGAATTTAAAAAATTGTGTTTTTAGTATCCCATGTGTATGCTAAAAATCAAGGCCGTTAAGAATGAGAACAGCTGAACATAAAAACAATTCCAGAAAACAAGATAAAGATAAGTCGACATAAGCTGTACACATATTATCAACAAATGGTACACACATGGTTGAATGGAATAATATTCATTTACTTATGACAGAACAGAATGGAACAAAAAGGAAACTGAAAGAGGATATTTGCATTTTGTGTAACGGAAATGAAGAGATGACTATTGATGAATTACTCATACCAGAGTAATATTTTGACACTCATCCACAACAAATTTTCGAAAGGGCTTGAAAAAGGAGAGAGACAAGCTTCCAAAACGTCATCTAAGTATATGCATTTTTTAATATATTTTTAGAAATTAATCTCCGAATATTTGAAAAATACGACTCTCAACTGAAAAACTGATCATTTATCTCCTTTATCACATTGCAGTTACTTATCGGGACAAATATATCAATTTGCCCTAGAAACCAATATTATAAGAACTTGAAGCTTTATATTTTTCATTTCTAGACGTGTGATATATTTCTGAAAAAATTGCGTACCAACAGAATAGTTTTCCGCCTACCTCTTTACAATTAATGCATTTCCTGGCCTCTTTGTGTGAAAGCGAACTCTTACTTTTTCTCACTAAGGAAAAAAGTAAAAGTGACATCATAGTAGGTCATCAATGAACTAACTTAGACGGCATTGGCGGTTGTTTTATAGAATACCCTATATTATGAATAATTGCAGAAATCAGTAAAAAAGGAAAGATATTCCCAAAGAGTAAATTTATCAAGAAAATACAAGATAAACGGCAAATATTGTAATAGAGAAGTTGCCTTCACTGTGCAAGGATGACTGGGTCCATAATTAAACTTTGATGAATGGTTTTAGTATCCGAAAAACACAATTTGAAGTGATGTTACATAATTCACTCATTATTTCTGTACTCTTCAGCAGAATCTTGTATTGAGTTTTATTGAGTAGGTAACTCCAAAACTCGTTCTTTTCTGCTGTCCAATCTATGAAGGTATAAGGAGGTTCTATAACTTCAAGTAGGATCTTATTCGAACTCTGAAGCCTGTAACAATTATGTAACAGTACTCATTTCGGCGATAAGTAAGATCCCATCTACCTAATAAGATCGACATTCCAAAATGCAATTTGTTGCTGCAATATTTTGCTGCTAGAAATGTCATCAATCTGCCAGTTTTCATTCATTCAGGAGTATATTCGCGATCCTGTGTATGAAATCAGAAGGTTTCATTATGAAAAGTGTGAAAAAGTGAAAATATCTGATGATTGGAATAGATTGTAACCGAATGGAGTAGTAGAATCAGTTTTCCCTCCTGAATACTCTGGGAGTAATGAAAACTGAACACGGGATGAATATTTGAAAATGAAATCCATTATTTTTGTTGAATTCGAAATCATTTTGATTACACTGAGTGATCCTTCTATCCTATATGATTTTATTGCTTCTAAATTATGCAAAGCATTTTAATTTGGATCTTAAACATACAAAAACAGTAAAATCAAATCATTGACTGTGTGTTATTTACGTGATGAGGTATTATACACGTGTGAAAACACAGTATGATTATTTGAAAATCATCTCATTACATGTAATTCAAAAAATTTAGATGATTTGCTTACTTCCTGATCATAGAATAATCAACAGGCTATAGTTGCGTCATTTGTTTGTAGGAGACAGACACGAGATTTATCACATGAAATTAATAGAAACGAAGATGTTTCTTTCCAAACATAGCTCTTTCCTACTACTATTATCGTGACCACCAAGCCTCGTTATTAAAATTTCAGTTTTTTAAAGGTAATGATTGCAATAATTGATTTGACATCATTGTGCTGCAGTTCCACTTAATTGAACAGCTGATCTGAATTAAAAAACAAATGCCAATTTTTTGTCACACGCCGTTGGCAAAACTAGTTCAAGATGTTCAGATGCATGTCCAATAACTCCTACATCGGTAATAATAAGTGAAACAATGCATTCGTCCTTATATAATTGAAATAAAATACAATAGAAAAGTAATTTTTTATTTTCCGTAATTACCTCAAACAATAGAATGTTATTGTCATCTTATCATCAAGAAATAGGAAATGTTCAATTGATGCAGGAAAGTAATTTTTCGTGTTGGATGAATTTTCTCTTAATAAATATTTTCACATTATGAGAAATCAAAGAATATATATGTATATATATTCTTTGATGTATTTATATATATATATATATATATATATATATATATATATATATATATATATATATATATATATCTATATATATATATATATATATATATATATATATAAAGTTGCTGCGCTAGTAAATATGAACTTATGGTATGAATCGAAATTGGCGGAAAAAGTTTAAACTACAGGAAGACAGACATTTTGGGACTGACATTCAAAATTAAAGTCGACGTTCTTCTGTTATCAAATTCAAATCTTCTTCACTATGGTTACGTTCCACTGCGAGGTAGTAAGAATGATGTTTCGAAGTTCAATTGGAAAAAGAAGGACTTTTGTATTTCGTGCAGAATAGTTATTTATGTAATAAGGATCATAAAGACGATCATTATGGTACAAGTCGTGAATGTTATCGGGCGAGGCGTAGCCGAGTCCGATAACACGGCGTGTTCCATAATGATTGTTTATGATTCGTATTACATACAAAATTTTATCTGATGGCATCTATATCAATACATTTTCGAAAAATTAAAAACTGCATTTTCGACATGTCACAATGACAACTATTTTTAAAGGAGTAAGTATTGTGTAGTTTCAAATATTAGTAGGTGAGTGAGCTGTGCTTTGCCATTTCCTTGACAACGTCATCAGGTTGTAACGGCAATATTTATTTATCGCTGTCAAACTCAATAATTATTGTCAGGTAGAATTTAATATAGGTAATTTAAAAAATGAGTGATTCCGAAGCTGATAGTTTACCTTCTGATTAGGAAGAAATGTCGAGAAATATCGTGGACTCCCTTTTGCCGGAAAAATCACGGAGTGTATATGAAATGGTGTTTAATCGGTACGAAGAATGGTGTTCTGCTAAAAAAATCAAGAATATCACTCATGAAAATGTATTGTTGGCTTACTTTGAATGCTTATCTAAGGAAAGAAAACCATCTTCTCTTTGGTCGTATTATTCGATGATAAGAAGTATTTTATCAACAAGAAAAAACGTCGATATTAGTAGGTAGCTGGTTGCATTACTAAAACGTGAATCAGAAGGTTACAGAGCTAAAAAATCCAAAATTTTTACTAAACAAGATGTTACAAAGTTTTTAACGGAAGCATCAGATGATACATACTTATTTAATAAAGTTGCCATGATAATTGGACTAAGTGGAGCATGCAGAAGAGAGGAATTGACAAATATGCTTGTTGAAAATGTAATAGATGAAGGATCCGTTTTTAGAATTACATTACCGAATACAAAAACAAAGGTAATGCGAGAATTTTTTGTAACTTCGGGGAATATCCCAGGATTGAATATGGTAGAACTTGTCAGACAATATGTGAAAATACGACCTTGCAACACAAACCATCTACGTTTTTTTGTCACTTATAGAAATAATAAATGCACAAAACAACCCGTTGGAATACATACCTTTGGTAAAATGCCAGAAGTTATTGCCACTTTCTTGAATTTACCTCGCCCTGAATAATATACCGGACATTGTTTTCGGCGATCGTCTGCTTCATTTTTGGCTGATTCTGGAGCTGATCTGTGTACCGTGAAACGCCATGGCGGATGGAAAAGCAATACTGTCGCTGAAGGTTACATCGAAAATTCGAAAGAGCAAAAGAAAAAAATATCAGAAGCAATTTTTGGTGCCAACAACCAAACAGGGTTACAAGTTTGCCAACAATCATCAACTACTGATGTAAAAACTGTAGAATCCATTGGAATTAATATTACAAATTGTAGTAATTGTTCTTTTACCATTTATAATAAATAGTTTTGTACATAGTTATGCATTTTGAATAAACTTTTTTGATCAAACCATTACATGTTTTCCTTATAGAATTTCATTATGGTACTTAGTACTATAATGAATTCATTATGGTACTTAGTCCCATAATGAGCTTCCTTATGTCATCAAAATTGAGTGACATAACGTTGTCATTATGACATGCCATCAGATAATAGTATATTACGTAACGAGGAGGATGAATAGCAATATTGCGCACGAGCGAACACTGTGAGCACGAGGCTTCGCGAGTGCGGCTATTCGCAAGTGCACGTAACTAGCCTTGTCCTCGAGTTGCGTACTGTACTTTTTCTACTCCCACCATGCTTTTGCGGTTCAATTCCTGATGGTGTAGCACAAATTCCTTATTTGCAATGATCAACTGTTAAACATTGAGTTTCCTAAAAACGTTATTGTAATATATAGCATTATTGTAATTGGAAGAAAAAGCCTGTGTGTGAATAGCGGACCAACCACACAGAGCATTACTTTTTTTCGATATACTATGCTCAATCTTGTTTCGCAAGGAATATGTCGAATCTCTGAGATGTGACATGACATTTTGCTTTTGAGGTGGGAAACCAGGTTAGGCCTGATTCATGTTCGAATCCATATAGATCCAGCTTTCCTCGCACATACTTCTCTTTCAGGGAGTTTGGCGTCCTAGGCTTGTTTTAAATAAAAGTCATAGTGTAAATTTCTCTGGAAGTCATACTTGCTTTTGGTAGAAATTAATTTGCACCTGCCATGAGTGAGTGTCTCTCACCCACACCAGACCTAGTTGTGGTTATAGACAGCATGTAAAAGCAGATATTTCTCAATTCACGATTTACGCTTTTGATCTTTCCTGCCATCATTCATTCAACTCTGCTATTCAATTGATCTCCACTTTGGAACCACCAAGTCGAGAATTCTGCTTCCGATGTGAATCTTTCCCTTGTATATCCTGATTTCCAACAATCCCATTTCGAGTTGGAGGATGAAACTTCGGTCTGTCCATATGTACCGCAGTCCGTGACTTCAGTGAGGTGGAATTGTGGCCTATCAGATTTTCAGACATAAGTAAGTGGATAAAACTGGAAAACCAGTGCAACTAGAATTGTCGTCTGGAGCTCCGTTGATAGTGGATGTGTCTCACTAGATTATAATTCATAATTAAACCTGTAAAGAATTTTCATATCATTGAAATGAGCGTGTCTGTATTTCACACTACTGGACACAACTGTATATGGAAGAAAATTCGTTGCCTAGATATCGCAGAAATTAGAGGAGGTGGACTTTGAGAACTGAGAATGGGCCATACTTATTTATTATTCTTTCATTTTTCATTTCCCCTCCTCGAACACTCTAATGATTGCCCAGACAGAGCCTTGCGTGGGAAGGCAACAGCTAGTGTTCTTGAGTATTTATTATGTTTTCTGCCGCTCAATCTGAAATGGAAGGTGGTAGCATTTTTTGTATGGGATAGTTAAACCAACCATATGGAAAAGTAATTTGAAGGAATGGATACTTCTTTCATTTCCAAGCCATGTACCTTCCTTTATTTTTCTTACGGACGTCATAGTTTGAATCTAATATTTTTTTCTTCATTTTCTTCTTATTGAAAGGAAGGCAATGATGCTTCAAAATAGAGTTGACAATAAAAGTTTATAAGGTAAATGAAAGTTTGAGCATTGAGATAATCTATAAAATATGAATGATCAACGACATAGACAAAAAATTCCTTTTTTCTCTGAATTTATTGCCATGTTCTGACAATATGTATAGGTAATCAAAAAAATATGGAATTCAACCTAGGACGTCCGGAAGAAAAAATGAAAAAAGACGAAATCGCTAGTGCCATCTACCCGTAGTATCCATCCCTTCAAAGGATATTTCGATATAGTTGACTTTTTTTTTTTATAAACAAATCTATATATCTCTATAAACAAAGGGAAAACTTTGTCGTACATTGTCGAGTAAATGGAAATATCTACATTATTCTATAGATGGCGTAACAAGGACACTTGCAGCACCTTTTCACTTATTCACACAGACTTTATCAAACTATCGTATCTATTGAGATAGTAGTACTCTGATGAATCAGGCACATAATTGTTTATTGGAAAAAACAAAGACCAGTGGGTTATCTTCCTTGATTTTGAGTGTTTCATTGAATATTTGATGTATTTCGAATTCTTCCGGCACCGTGGACGTTACTTGAGTGCATCAATAAATACAAAAAGAGCAAACTTGTTTTAGCACAATTCAACTTCTTTCCCTCTCACAAAATATAATTTTTTCCTGAAAATTGGTCAGAGAGATTTGTAGCAATAAAGCAACAAAATTTTAATGACTGGAAACTGCATAGAACTCATTTCGAGAGATCCTGGAAAATGTGCATAAATTCATTCCATTTTCACAATATAACATACCAATTCTCAATTATTTTGTATATTATAATGATGGAAACAATGACGGAGCATAACATGAACCCATTTCAAGATTTGTGGTACTCGTAGTGTAGTGGTTAGCACGTCCAACTATCAAGCGGAAGAGGCCCGCCATTCCAACGTGGTACTCACACGTTGAAAAATAGGTCCTCGATAATCTATTGCTCGCACAAGTTTCGACTTCTGAGGGTTGACATTCGTCAGCTGGTTAACGGAAAAAAGTCATTTCAAACCAAACGATTCTACGGCAGGTTTCTCCGTAATCCTTCAAGCTGAAATAATAATGAGGCTATTTTGAATTCATGGTATGGCGTTTCATTCAGAAATTTAACCTTTATCAACGATCCTATGACACAATAAAATATAACAATGACCCAGAAGGTTAACCATCGGTTATACTGAAACTCGATGTTTACAGTGAGTGTCCTCGTCTTTGCATCCGCAAACATTTATAAATGGGCGACAAAAAATGAAATGCGAATACAGGATGATTTCTAGAATAGAACTGGGCTTCAACTGAAATAAGACTTGAAGATATTCGTTAAGAACTACCACCAAAATCTAGAAACAGTTCTAGATGGTTCGAGGAATAACGTGTCAGAATTATTCCTTATTGTATCTTCATTCCCTTTTATCAGCCTTACGACCTCCCTTTTGCTGCTAATAGGGCTCGTTTATCAATGCTAGGATGAATTATTTATCTGATAGATGGAAAAAAAGTGAGATGATGCGCTCGACTATTTTTTGATAGTGACAAGGATAGAACTGCCAGTTAATTTTATCCCTGCATCGATAAACGTGCCCTGTCAAAATCTCGTCGTTTTTTCATGCTTTTCAAATCGGTTCGTCGGCTATTATTGGTATGAGGATCTGTTTATTGGATATACCCTTCTCTTCGAATCACACGCTGGTTCTTTTGTGATAGGCATCTATTTGCTTGCCTTAATTTCAATCCTCGTAGGTGAGGTCTGTTCATCGAATACACTAACAACCGACGTGGTAGCACTGTATATTTGTCTGGGTTCGAATTATACTTGCCGATACTTGATGAACTTCCATATTGGAAAAATACATCACAGTTTTTAGTACGATTCTCACTGAAAATAATCTTCAAAATATGAATAATCTATGACATTGACAAGGAATTTCACTTCTGTTTCTGAATTCATTGCCTTCTTCTGGTAATATATAATCAAGAAAATGTATGATTCAAACTACGACGTCCATAAGAAAATGAAAGAAAATACATGACTTGGAAACGAAGTCACTGGTGCAATCTACCTGTATCCATCCCTCCGAATGATTTTTCCATATGTTTTACTAACTACCCTATATCTCTATAAACACTGCTACTATATTCCATTCCAGACTGAATGGTGAAAAAACATGATGAATTGGTCGATTCGTGGTCTAATGGAATTGTGGCCCGTTTGTTCCATTCACTCTCCTCTATGCCGGTTTGCATGCGGGTTTGGTCTCTGATCATGGCAGAAATGGCAGAAACGACATGTGTTTTGCTATACAGGAGCTTCCTCAAGCAGGAATTGTTTCATCCTGCTTGGGGAAGCTACTGTATAGCGGATTACATATTCCGGTTTCAGTGAGAATCGAAACTGTGATACTTTTTGTTGTCCAGGTTTCTCTGCGTTTCAAATAGCAAATCGCTGTCATCATCAGTAAGTTGACCCAGAGCGCTACGGCACACAAAAACATTAGCCCTAGAAGGTTCTGCCGTTTGGGAACACTCATAAGTGAAAATATCAAAAAATTAATTTCAAACTCTACAACAATCTTTGTCAATACAGTCTTTTTATATTCAGCATTATTTAAATCCTTCTAGACACTGCGATTGGTTCGGTTTTCCAGTGGACAAAATTGTGTTTTGGGGAAATTCTCAGGCATATTAAAAAAGATACACTTTTTTTGCTGACAGGATCACGAATAGACGTGCTGCTCTTGAGATAGGGCGTAAGGAGTTGGTACCAAGGCCTAGAGCATATAGTACATAATCCTCACAAACACTTCAGAGATTTGATAATATCGGATAAAGATTTTCCTTGGGTTGCTATAGTTATGAGGTCTTTGTTATCAACATATGATATTCGACATCATTGTCTGAAATAGAGACAAACTCATAAAATTGCCAGTTTGTCGAAAATAAATGTGCTAGAAAATAAATCATTATCCAACATGGTCGAAGGTTGATTAACGATGAAAGTTAGTTGAATTCAATCAAATTAATAGAAATATCTATTTCAAAAAATCACACAAATTTGAAAAATTCTGTGAAAATAGCAAGTAGATGAGAAATGATTTTCGAAATGTGTCAATCCGATTCAAACAAATATTTCTTTTATAAAGTTTAGAATCAAATTATTACTTATTCTCAGAAGTCGAAAAATAGTTTCAAATAACGATTGTATTGTAACAGCTAAATTACCCACTCCGTGTACGATACAAATCACCGAAGTTTTCATCATTCAATGCCATAAACTTCGAAGAACATTTGGTACATTTTCCAAATAGGAAGGTCGTGATGTTTCGATAAGTTGTGAGCTGGGTTTCATGTGTCAATTAGTTTTCAGATTTGAGTAATGAGGAATGACAGTCTATTCATTTCATGGAGTACAAAACCCATTTACCTTAATCCAATTAACTTTACCCCTAGCGGTCATTACAAGAACTCCAACAAATACCTAGTTCAGCTTCTACTTTACATTGTGTTCTATGATAATGCGCACCTTGTGTTCGTTATCAGAACTAACGAAAATGAATGCATGATTACGGTAATTTATCGATTTAAGCTTCACTACGATACATATTTCAATTACATTCATTCACTTGGAATGATTGGATATTAAATTCTTTGTGAAACGTCATAGAACAATTATATTTCATTGTTCACATTCGGCATTCAGAAGTAAACTCGCCCTAATTTCAATGGTGAACCAGCCTTAAGATTTGGAACCTTCGTGGTCGCCTATCTATCGGGGAGAGAAAAGGGACTTGGGTGAAGCGTCAAGCGCGCCCTGACCGTAGACAGTGTAAGTCGATCCCGTTCGATAGCTTCATTGAAAAATCGATTCAGAAATATGGAGCTGTTCATATTATTAACGAAGCCTAATTCCATCTTAGGCAAGTACTTAAATCAAACTTTCAGCAATTTATCTAATTTGAGACTGATTAATTACAGGCTTCATCCCACCGGGGATAAAGATGTGATAGAAGGAAGTTAGGAGTAGAGCTATGGCAGCTTCCTCCATTTTGTATTGTACCTTGGAGTTTTTTATTTGGTTATGAATTTTTGGATATGAATTTTTGGATAAAGGTGTTATAACACCTACTGGGAATGGAGTTCCACTGGAATATTGTTCTGTTTATTTGAAATTCAAGGATGAGGAATTGAGTATCAATATACTGAAGTATCACAGCATATGAATGGTTGAAGTTCATGGTACCCAGGTATTTTGTCCTGATGGGGACCTGCTTTTAGAAATATACAAGTTGCAGTCTTCAAGAATCCAGGTAACCTTTTTGTGAGAAACCTGTCTTCGACTCTCCGTGCTGAGATTTGATTGGAAATCATCACCCCGTAAGCCCGTTCTTAAGTATAGGTAGCTCTGTAAGGGCACAATAACCGCGCTGTTATTCACTACCCAGTTAAAATCAGTCAAGTCAATCCCTCATATATTTAGTAGTCTTCCCCGTTATCTGTTTTTCAGATTACTTCGTATAGATATACTAATCATAATTCGACAAAGTGCATCTTGTACTACATTTCACATAGTTCCAATTACTTATAGGGCGGTACAGCCATCTAAATTAGGAAAATACTAATCCATGTAAATTAATACTTAACCCAACTTATAATTGCAGAGTGTCCTTTGTTGAATTCCAACATTTCACTCGACCCTGAAATTTTCAAATTTGAATTATTAATTGTAAAACTCTTTTCGCTCACCCTGAAATTTCTTGATTATACTACAATGTATAATAATAATAATAATAAATAATAATAAACGTCTTTATTACTATAACCAGAAACAAAGAGAACAATGTGTACATTTCAAATTTTAAAGTAATGGATACAGTAAAAGGCGAAGTTCAGTTTTCACAGTTACGAGGTAACTGCTCCACTGTTCCACTGGAAGAACAGTGGAGCAGTTACCTCGTAACTGTGAAAACTGAACTTCGCCTTTTACTGTATCCATTACTTTAAAATTTGAAATGTACACATTGTTCTCTTTGTTTCTGGTTATAGTAATAAAGACGTTTATTATTATTATTATTATTATTATTATACATTGTAGTATTCAGAAGTGTTTTAGTTTTGTCAGATTCCCTTTCCCGACTTAACCAGTCTGGCGCCCAGACTTACTTTTGATTTTGAACATCTTGAATTTTACTGTAAAACTTGATGAACCCACACCCAGCCTCCGACTTAGAGTTCACGGGTTGCAACTTTCCTTACTTCAAGGGGTTACAAAAGTGGCGCCCAACGTGGGATCTGGGGTGTGAGAGTGTTTTGTGTCGTATACAGGGAGAGTATTTTGTATTGTGTTTTTGTATACAGGCTGTCCAGAAATATTAGTTCATTCAAAATGAAATTCAACTATGAAATGGATCCTAACCATTTGAGAGCATTTGAACTCAACTATGAATTATCTATTAGAGGTGTCTCAGTAGACAGGGCTGATATAAATGCCAAAAGAAAGTTTTTGCGTAGAGAACTTAGACAAGACATGGCAAGACCAGATGTTGTTTACAGTTGTGCTGAAGGTTTTGATTTTGAAGTAGAGAAATCGGAAATAACTGATAGTATAACTTCTGTTACTGAATGAGTGAATGATTATGATGGAGTCAATGAAGAAATTTTCAAAAGAGTTAAAAGTAGACTCAACCATTTGATAGGCAGATTGTTGAGATTTCCTAAAGATAAAGGCGATGAAGTTTTCCACTTACCATTTCGAAACAGCTTACTGATTTTTGGGGTCGCACTTAGTATCTCAACTTCATCTTTAAACAAACCCAGAAAACCGATTACATTACCCAGTCAGTCGGTATATTTCATATTTCCACAGAAACTCAGTACTACTTTATTTTTTCCTTAATTTTTATTCTCTCGTATGAAATTCATGTTTTTTTGTATGCTTCGTTTGTTCGATATTACATCAATGCAATGAATAGTGCAAAATCGATTTCATGTTATACTAGCTAGTCATATTTTTAGAATGAGTGTTGTTATTTCTTTGTTGATCAATAAATCGAATATTTTAATAGACATCTTTCTGTAAAATATGGGCAACGGCGACGCCTTACCTTGTGACATTCCAATATTTTGATATGATGATGGTTTTGAAACGAAACTGGCAAGATTTCGAGTGTTCGTGTATGAACAAAGCACTGAAAACTCCTGATAAATCTCACATTGGTTATTTATAATGGGTTAAACAGGTGACAACCTCATTCAACCATATTCAAATCGCTACCACTCGATGCGCGTTATATTGTAGAAGATAACATCTTCAGGAGGTGAAATGGGCAGTAAACGATTCGTCGATTGAATGATGAACATTATATGGAAATCAATATTTGAACAAATGAAATGCATTCGGTACAGATAGGGGAAATGTAATCACATATGAACCAAGGGTGTGAGAGTAATCGATGTTAAAACATGTTAAAGAACAAATACGTTTATGTAGCAACAATTAAACGGGAAGTTATTGATATGCTCACACTTTATCAACTTCTAAACGTGCATCAAATTATATTGCATTATTAACTGGATCCGGAGAAGAATACCGTTGAAAATCAATGAATCATGTGAAAAGTGCCATACAGAAATTCATGGGATATATTCTATAGCATCACTCAGGAATTGAAAGAATTTGTTTTCCATGGTTAATGGTGAAACGTTAGCCAAGTGAGTGAAAGTAGTGTTAAAGAAGATACCATTTTTAGGAGTTACGGTAAAGTATATATTGAACATTGTAGAAACTATAACACGGACTGTTGGGTATTTTATAATGTATGAAGTCGCTACCAAGGATTTGAGTATTAAGATATATTTTTTCTGGATTTATTCTAGATGGATTCATACAGCGACCGCCCAGATTTTCCACTGGTGAAATGGCCACAAGAAATTTCAACCTGAAAACTGCAAATCTAGGTACATATATAAAAACAATTTTTGCAAAATGAAACAGGGTATTTTCATGAAATAATTTTCATATGTCAGGTTTATTGGTTTTTCATAACAAAATTATTTGCTTGAAATCGTAGAACCAAATTAAATTGAACCATTAACACCCGCCGCATCAGAACTATGTTCACCCCCATTACAAATTGCAGGTTTTTGCATCGCGTGGGAACATTCAATAATTCATGACTGAATTCCCGAATGTGTGTGGTTGGTAATTTATTGAAACCCATTATGAATAGTTCAATACATTCATTCAATCCTATGGTGCCTTATAGGCAGGTACATCCGAGCAGCTAGAAGTTTCATCAGATTTTATGTTGAATTTTCAACAAAAAATCGATACCACCATAACTTAAGAAGAAAACAATTTTGCCGAACTATCTAACAAAGGTTTAATGAACGTCTTGTCAACTTCATAATAAAACATAATATGTAAAATAAATATAATTTCCATTCGATCAAGGTAAAGCGACATCTGATGCCGTATATGCCTTCTTGATGATATAACTGAACACTTTAGTGAATGCATGGCGAAAGCATTCAAAATAGTGAATCACAGTAAGCTTCTTGACATACTCAATTGTCTTTTGACTTCGTGGTATTGTGTATGATGTCTTTGCTAGCTACCTTAGAACTAGGCAACAGCAACTTGAGCAATCGCCAGAGTTCCTTGAAGGAAGCTGTGTAAGAATATTTGGTCGTAACTTTCCATCTTCGGGTGGAAAAGTCAATTCCAGCCTGTATTCAATTATACTGCTGAGAAATGATGACATAGCGTTAAAAATAATTGTTTCACATAGGAGCATTGTTTCGAACGTAATTCATACTGCTCATTCCACACATTTCAACATGTTATAGATTTGGTTATCAGCCTTGGTTTAGGGAAGATACTCTGTTCGAATATGCTTATTAACCATTGTAAGTTATCGACTCATGTTGATGATGGCACTGCCTTGCACTGACGAGAGGCCAAATAGCTTGAAACCGGTCTACAAGCGTGTCCCGTTCCAATAATTGAAAATTAATTCTGGCCGTTGTATCACCAAGAGCATATGCAAGAATTTCTTCCTGCGCCAATACCTGTTCCCTTCGTGGTATTAGCCAGGGAAGTAGTTGTTTTCTGATAGGTGTTAGTCCGTCAACCTACAGTGTAGGTGAGTTGAGGCTGGTCTGTTCATTTAGAATATTTGATGTTATAGCTTTGTTGTAGGCTATTGAGTTCATAGAAAGTCTCGATAATTTAAAACTTTTCGTCACCTTCATTTATATGTTCAAGTTCAACATGCGTTAACAGTTTCAGCCCCTGTTTTTATTACGGAAATATTAACACAAGTACTGATTTGGAGAAATATAACTCCTTGAGCAAACTACGTCAACTTCTCAGAACAATCTCACTTTTCTTCATTTTGAAGTCTAAAGCATCAATATATGAACTGAAGTAAATAATTCAAAGACTATCTCTAAGGTTTGGTTTGATAACACGTGTACCAAAGGAGTAAATTCGCATATGATAACACCGCATCCCTTTATCATCAGAGATTTATAATATACGGAAAGCTTAGAATAAAATCATGTCAGCATTTCGCATGAGTCACAGCAGCATGTATGTACTATTCTCGTAGTGTGATATTTAATAAAATTCATATTCTGTTCAAAGTTGAAAGTCTAATAACTATTTCAAGTGTATGCGTAACGTGCTAGTGAAAAAGGTAGCACCACTTCGATCACATCAAATAGTTTGGTCGTTATTATAATAGTCCGTGAGAGGTTTGCCTAAGGTATATCAATCTTGAAATATTTCTGAATAATTTTGATGGAAATAATGGTGTATCCGAAGTTTTGCTTTTCCATATTTAACCATGGTGCTCATTCTTTTCACAAATGACGAAAATTTATATTTGCACTATCAATAATATTTTTCATTTACAATGACATACTATTGATACTTCAGGCAAGATTCACTTCTATGAAATATGATGGAATTCCCTCGAGGCAAACATCAGTAGAAACAATTTTTTCATATCGCAAATACAAAACACAAACAAAGAAGATTTTTCTCAAACATCAGGAATGTGTGGTGTTGTATTGTTATTGTCATTATTTATTCTTTGAATGTTTTATGAAGAAGTAGAAATATCCTGATATCAATCCTCCCCCAGAAAGCTTTAATTTCTTATAATATCTGATTTCCGTGGTATATTTGCCTCTCTACGAAGCTGCAATATTATGGAGAAGCACAATTGACTAACTATTTTTTCAGTTACGCATCTTATTTTTTATGAATTCGAAGATTAAATTTGAAGAATATATTAAAAAATAATATACTTCCCCTTGGCGCGAATTTTCTGTTAGTTGTGTCAAAATGTGTCACTGGCATGACTGATTCATAAATAGCCAACATTGATCTATACTCGATGAACAAGTAGCAACCTCTCCATTTCCATTCAACAAAATGCAAATAGCCTTTGAGTTTCTTTTTTGTTTCATTCTGTTCTGTCATAAGTGAATTAATATTATTCCATTCAACTGCTGAAAATAAAAACAACTCGAGATGACGAGAAATAGATCAAGTCGGAATAAGCTGACCACATATAATCAACACATATGGTTAACACATACCTCTAGCAATATTGTTAGAATATTCGAGAAATATAGTACTAATAATATGCATTGAGGAATATTTATAAAAGTACATTCTCAGCATATTTTTTTCAGTGTAATATTCAACTACTCAAGTGCATCTGTCTCTTGTGATAAATTGAAAGAATGTACTATATACGATTGACACTAAACAGTTCGGGAGTGCATTTTCCTAATTTTCACCGACCATACATGTAACGATAATAATATTTTCATTTACACCTTGTCAGCACGAATGGTAAAGACGTTGGACTTGAGGAGAGATGGTCAACCCTCAAAAGTTGATATTTGTACGATCTAAATGCCCAGCATGTGATTCAAATAGTATGATTCTTAATTAGACTTGTATTACTTGTTTCATCAAATCAGAAAGAATCGACTACAATAAAAATAACTCTACTGATGTTTGCAAATCATCACAATCTGGAAATATTGATGTCGGTAACTGCATTGATGAAAACAATTTCTTCTGAATGAGAATTGTGTCCCTAAGCGAGTAAGTCAGCTATATCTCGTTTCACACTAAATTGCCTATCAAAGAATTGAAAAAGGAATATTTATTAGAAGCACTTATCCTTGTCGACGTTTCGGATAATAAAATTGCAAAATTTTGAGGTAGAAGTCTACCCTTCTAAACTTGAAGCCAAGGAATTTTCTTGCTGAATACTGAGAGGTACTTCTGATCCAAAAGGAACTCTTTTGCGATAACATGGCAAAATTTTGAGGTAGAAGTCTACCCTTCTTAACTTGTATCGATGTCTACAGTGATTTTTTATTTTTCAGGTTATTGTAGGTTATCAAACTGAAAAACTGAAACTCCAGTACATATTTATAGCAAAATATTTTATTTCACCAAAAACCCCATCGCAATCAAACCATAAACGCTTGTGACAGAGAGAAAAAGAAACTCTTGGTGAACCGGCATTGTATAAACTCTCCTGCAGGTTTTTTCTGTCGCTCCTGGTCCTTTTCAACTTTCTTTGAGTTTCTGGGAGTTTTTTTGCACTGAGCGGAGAACAATAGATAAAAAAGTACCATAGTTTCCCGAACGATCCTCATCAACAATGGGTTTAATAAACCACGACACGTATTTCGCTATACAATGAATGATTTCTATGATATTTTTCGTTGCAAATAGATTTTCATCAAATATCGGCCAATTCAATTCAAATAATGACTTCTGTTTTCGCTAGAATGAGAGTAATTACTTCCAGTTTTGATTTCTACATAAAAAATCGATATGTTGTAGTTTTCTACACGAAGAGTCCTGGTGTCTTCTCGTAAATGTAACGATGCTTGCGCTTGAAATGGACTGTAGTCACGCGAACTATGTGCCAATAAAATAGGAAAAATCTTACGTCGGAGTACTGTATTTCGAAAATTACCAGTGAACATTTGACTAATATTCATTTGAACTCACATCGTGATCCTGAAATATTTTCAAGATAACGTTAACGACGTCCAAATATCACTTCCGAACAAAAACAGGTGGGGACATTTTGTTAGAGAAATGAGAAAAAGAGTCGAAAAAATGAAAAAATTCCTTCAACCATTTTCACCCGAAGGGCTATATAAGAATTCCAGAAGTGAACTTGTACCTCAGCAATTAAAATTACATATGGAGATTATGGTGATTTGAAAAAACACATATCGAGTTCAAAGATATCACTTAATATCTGAATCCATCATTCTGTTGCTATCTTTTGTAAATCTCGGCATTACCCAAGAAAAACTTCATTGCTGTAGTGAAAATATACATAAAATAAATTAAAAGATATGGTGTTTCTTGATCACTTGATTTTTCACAACGCATGAAGGAGAAATGAATATTGCAGGGAGAACACAAATTTCGCTTCCCTGAATGATAAAACAGGATATATTGCCCGAAGCCATACTGTTTGCACGCTGAAACAGAAGTATTTGTGAGGATAGCATTGTTTTATTGCGCTCAAAGGACTCATTTAAAATTACCGGGTTTACCCCGGGCATGAAAAATAAATGATATGAAAAATCGTTCTGCACGGAGTAGTGAAATTGATCCAATCTTGTTCCCTTTCCTTCTTTCGTTGAGTAGATTGAAATGGATGGGGTTCGAAACTCTCAATGAGAAATACTGTACCTACCTGTATTCAAGTTAGTCTGTCTATTCCTTCGTTTTGATATGTTTTCGGTTCATCTCTAGAATGCATCACAAACTCATATGTATTATGTTGACAGTTGAGAAAATATCGAAATATCAAAGATTGTCTTATTTGTTCCATAGTTTTCTGGGTTTGTAACCTACCACAATCTGAAAAAAATGAGAATCAATATTGGAATCTATACAAGTGTAGAAACGCAGATTTTCAATCTATTATTGTTTTATGATATTGATAATGAAATTCTGCTTAGCAGATTCAATCCTATATCACTGAGAAATCCAGAAATTATTTTCCTTATTGAGTTCATACAGAATGATTTGTCGTTCGAAAAAGTTCTTTCCGTTAGTTTCTGATATGATAAAAAATGATTCCAAAAATAATGATCAGCTCTGATTTCTTTCTCATTCTGGTTTCTTATTCACTTCTATTCGCTATTTATGTTACTATTCAGATATTAAATTCAATCGAAAACGCTTTCTTCTGGTTTCGATAGGAAAACATTTGTTTTAATTTTTCAGTCAATGCCGTTATGAACCTGATAGTTCTGTTGTGATACAAAAATACCTGCATTGTTGTCATTCGATTGACTCATAACTTTCTGGATGAGTACGATTTCCAGAAAAAAATATAATGCGAAATGTTGTACTCTAAACCATGTTTGAACCAAATACTTTTTAATTAATGCTAAACCTGATCTTATTTTTCATATATTCTGGCCGCAAGTAATTATTTATTTTATCTACGCACCTCTAATGTTCATATTCACATGTCTATGAAGTATGTACCCGATTGAAGCATTACATTAACATCAACTTTGTACCTCGAAATGAATTATAATCTGTGCTAACCTTTTTGAAACATCTGGTTAATATTTGTTGAGCATCCAATGATGGGATAACGACTGAATGCAACTTATCTTATCAAATCACTATGGAATATGGAATTTGAAACTTACTTCTATCTAATTATGCCAAAGCTCTCAGTATTTGTTCTTTTGTTCAAATCTCTCATAATTCCTCGGCGAATGCTACATCATAGAATTAGTAGGATCCACCAATCATGTTAGGTTTCCAGAGAATAGATTCGAATTCAATTACCTTCATCAATTTTTTTAAATTTGAGATGATCTCTTGTCGTAATATTCTTCAGGAGAATTTGGATTCTCAATATTGTTACTGGAGGAAAGTCTAATCAAAAGTAAAATGATCATGCGAAGTGAAGTCAGCAAAACATGTTTTATGTTACCAAATCTTATATCCATATATCAGGCTTGTATTCTTTGAAAAATGTTTCATCATGTTCACAATATAATATCAATTAGTATTTTTCGCATTTCTCTCTAAAATAGGGTTTGAGAGAAAGTCTACATCTTCACAATGGTAAAGTTTGGCCCACTCGTATTTTACGAAAAAAAATTCATCATGTTCAAACCATAATATTAATTAGTATTTTTCGCATTTTACTTCAAAGTAGGCTTTGAGAGACAGTCTACATCTTTACACTGGTTACGTTTGGCCCACTCGTATTTTACAAAAACATGTCATCATGAGAAAAGGCTTGAGAAAAACTACATATTCACATCGGTTAAGTTTGACCCCCTCGAAGTTTTACGATAAAAGTGTCATCATCTTTGAAACATAATATCAATTAGTATTTCTCGCATTTATTCGGCATTATCCATAGAAGAATCAGTTCTCTCGACCAATGATGTTTCTACTAAGAACTAAGAAATACTGATTGATGATGGTGTTCTACAATTTAGTACTAACTGAGATAACCGTTCTCTTCTCCAAATATAGGTCTGTGAGATAAGCAATATTTCTGATGAAATTACCTTGAAAAAATATCTGATGAAGCTAATATGGGGTCATTTCCACATCAAGTGATTCGGAGAACGTTGATCGGCACCTCGGAACTGTCTTTTTAAATGTTTTCACTACCTTCGATACTCCATCGATTCTCATTTTTATCACAGGCAAGTTCAATCATAGAGGTAGAAGTTAACAACTATCTATGAGTCCTGCTTATATCATTTCTGTTTAATTATAAAAAATCACACTTCATCTGAGGGACAAGAAAACAGGTGTCACTGACGAATTTCATCCATCTGAGAGGCACAGAAATCTTATGTGTGTTTCACAGGTATGAAGTTCCGTGAGATATTAGCTTTCTAAGATATTCAGGGCTATTCACTAAGCAGAGTTGTTATGGATAGCGACTTAAAATTGTCGTTATGTTCAAGGTCAGTTGCTAAGCGCGAAATTGGTATTCACTTTTCAAGTTATGTTGCTACTATAATGACCAGTTGCTGTGAGTAGTGGTTCACAGGCAACTGCTTTAGATATCTTGTTGAGGAAAAACAGCTTACCACCGTCATTATGGCAAGTTATTATCAGAGTTGCTACGACGGTTAGCAACTGCGATAACCACTTTACTTAGTGAATAGCCCTGATTGTTTATTGTCCAGCATCAGCAAGCAGTTCCTTCGCAGTGTTCCCATATGTATGCTGACCATATTTTTCAGTGTATCATGAATTAGTCGTGCTGAACGACTACCATGTTGCGAACAAGTCGAACTGATTCCCACCAGAAACCCTTATTGCCATGGAAAAATATCGTTCACATGAAAGTAATGAGAATTCAGAAGAGAATTGAAATGTCTGAAGATTTCATGAAAAAAACTAAGCATTCCACTACTCGTCACTGTATATAACTCTTATAAGAAGATATCAGAGATTAATTGTGCAAGTGTACTAGAATCTAATAAATCCACAATATCACTCAACAATCTTTCACTCTAGACCTAGATAATCATCAATTATTACTTCAGTTACATATTCACAGGTTATATGAAATAAAATAATGATTTTTCCACTATCTGAAGTGAAACAATTGTAACAACATTGCAGAAATGTTCCTACCAAATTAGGTTGAATATCTCTTGTTTCGCTATAAGCTATATATATATCCCATTAATAATGGGTTATTGTTTATTTTTATTCGTTGACTGATTTTCAAACTGACTAATTCAATATGTTCATCAGTTGTATTTAGTAGTGCCTTCTGTAGATTTGATGTTGAATAGTCAGGACACCCTGCCTTATTCTGTTTCATGGTAATAAAGTTATCAGCAATATGTTAGCACCACAAGCATGTTGCTTTTCTATAAATAGGTCAGAAAATGGAGCTGAAAAAATGGTGAAACCTCGCAATTTTTTCGTCCAGCACCGATTTATACAAAAATGTGGGATTAGGCTTAATACACCCTCTAGTTCATTTTCTATATTGTGCCGTTGTGCGCTTATTGTTTTTTAGGGGTGAAAACTACCCCTAATTGTCAAAAATTATAAAATAACCTTAGAAACCTAAATATGGGATAAAATAGTTGCATAATGATTGTTATATGCTTCAGGATACAATTTCATAATCTTTCAACATACCCCTGACAGCATTGACATTTTTATAATATGTCCTCGAACTTTAAGAATACACTGGTGAGAGATCAACGAAATATGCACTCACACACGCGAGCAGATTTTTCTTCTTCTCTGTCTTCCAATATGAATGGAAAAAGTGGAACATATAACGTATAACGGCCGAATATACCGATTATGTAGTTTACTACCCTCCGAAGCGGGTAATTAAAATTTTTCAAAAAAAAAAAATTATAGATTTTTTCAGCATAGCTCCTTCATTTTAGGTGATAGAATTTTTTTTCAGGAACGATTTCGTAAAGCTTCTCAAGAGATATGAGACTATGCGAATGAAATTACTGAAGATCCCTCAATTTTCAAATGGGGAGAGTTTAAAGCGCTTGACTAAAGTGATGTTTTATCGTAAATGTAGGTGTTAAACGGTTATATCTCGCCGAATATTCAATTTACAAAAAATCTACACGCAAGGAAATTTTTGTCATTAAAAAAGCTACAATTTAGTACTGTATCTTTTTTTTTTCGTCTTAGTATTTTGAGAGAGATTTATAAGAAAATGGTTAAAAACACGAAATTGAAAAAAATCGTTTTCTCTTTAAACTTCAATTTTTCTGAAAATGGGCCTTTTAAATTGGTTAAACTTCGTGGGTGTATTGATAGTACATATATAAAGAGAATCACAGAAGGATGGCAATCAATTTTGATTAGGGGGTACTTTGGAGATTGTATTCACAGATTTTTTTCGTAGAAAAAGGCGGATACCGATCTTATTTTGATCATGAGTCGGTCAATTCTCATGCTAGGAGGACATAATTTTATATGTTCGAAAGCTCTAATTGAATACTTTGAAAAAGATTCAATGAGCTTTCTCTGAAAAATGCAAATTTTTCTCGTTATTTCGCTTTGAATCTTCCAATTTATACATTTGACGAAAAAAGCCAAGCATTAATTAGCTGTATCTCAGTTCGTATGTGTCGGAGGAAAATTAGAGTAGAAGCATTGTTTTTGTTTTTCCAATTGCTAGAATTTTCCTTCCTACGATTTTTTTGATAACATGCATAGTTTTAGAGTTTTTTGCAAAAAAACATTTGAAAAAGTCGATTTTTTCGTCAAAAAACTGTTACTTTCCACTTTGAATAACTCATAAAATAATTCTTTTACGAAAAAAACGTATGGAACATTTTTTTCTTTGAATTACATTTTCCGTCGATTCCTACAGTTAGAACGTGATAAAAAATGTCCACCACCGTGATGGGGTGGCAACCACCCCCAAGGCTCTAGCGCACAGCGTCATGATATAGAAAATGATCCTTGAGCTATTCCCTACCTTCTGTGGAAATTTCAGGTAAATCCATGGTGGACGAAAAAATTGCGAGCCAAAATGCTTCATTTCCTGAACTAAAATCATACGCGCTTTCTTCAATTTCGTAATTATCAATGTCCTTAGGCTATTAATTCTGAAAATCCACTGGTCAACCGTCGGTGAAGACCAGTTTGAGGATTGGAACAGCTACGACAGACTGAACATGTTGAAGGAATGTTGACATAAAAACACAATTCCAGAATGATTCATTGCTCAAGAATAAATGGAGAATGCTCGACTAGTCGCGATTCCCCTTTTTTCAGTTATAAAATTCTTCAGTAATTGCATGAAAAACGAGCTCTCTGGTTCAACGTACCGTGATCACTCTGTTATTATTGCCGGAGATGAGTTTGGAATCTGGTGCAGTGGTGGTGTAGAAATATTTCTGGAAGGGTTTTGAGAATTTTCGACTATTATCATTATTATTGACTGTTTTATTAATGCAACGAAACGATAAGAAAGTTGAAAGGTAGGCACCTTCAACATAATTTTGCGATAACTAATTCCTACAGTACAGGAAAATATATTTTCCCAATGTATAAGGTTGAGGCTAGGCAGCTGTTCTGCTAATCCAACAAAAATTTGTAATTCTGTTGCGTGGATGAAGCAATGAAGTATTTTTGTTATTCTGACTCGCGGAAATAAGCAATCAACGTAAAATTTTGTTTTTTCTCGAATTTTGTTGTATTTCTAAATTCATGGTAGAAGAAGAATATGGAACTATTAACAATCGGCCAATGAACTAGTTAGTCTGTTCTTTCCAAAAATAATAGTGACACGTGAAATTGATGATTTCTCTCGGTTGAAGTTCGACCTCAGGATTAACTAATAAGAGAGTTTTGAAGACGGAAGCGGATTTGGTTTACGAAACAAATTTTGATAAATATTAATTCTTGAATTTTTTGGTAGGAAAATTTATGATAGGTTGCTGACTAATTGAACGTAATCCATTCAAAAGAAACTGTTTTTGAATTATCGTAGCACCGTATCGGGGTAGATTGAAAATGTGCCCTTCTACACCTGTATAGACTATAATATCTATCCTTATATTTTCAGATTGTGGTAGTTTAAAATTCAAAAGCACTAGAAGAAAGAATTCATCAACCAAAAAATAATGATATGCATACAATAATAAGGAATCTTCATGTTATATTTCGTTGCACATATATTTTTTGTCATAAATGATATTTAATAGTAGATTATACCACGAGTCAATAATAGTCATTATTGCGAGTAGTATACTCTACTTTATTCCCTACTAATTTATTTATCATAAATATATTATATTATATTATATTATATATTATCTATATAACGTACAAATGTTGATGAAGATCTATATATGCTTAATTTGTTCCAGGTAAGGAGTGAAAATCCAAAAAATTCCGTCGAATCCAGGAACCCTCGAAACATCTCTAGATATCTAATAAATATCATTCAATGCAAGTTTTCCATATTAATGCAAGAAACTTCTTCATTGAAAACTTATATTACTCACCTACGCTCTGATCAATTGAAGATTATTCTGGTCTTCAAAAAATCGAATTTCCGTCCTAGGTGAGTTTTTCAATACCATAACATTCATGTTAAAATATCCTTTATGCTCATATGCTTGGTGTAATGATTATTTTGAACATGGAAGAGCGATCTATGTGTGATTCAACGCCTGTTGGCAAGAATCAGCTGTTTGAATAGTCTTTTTCTCCGCTTTTGTGATTGAATCAATCGTCTATGAATGATATACACATATCATCAAGATGAGACAGTTATAGGACAGATATACATATTATATGTACATAACGGACTGAGTACATCTGAGAATGGAGTTTCCCAAACTAAGCATCATCCTTAGACTTCGATCCTGTATTTCAATTCCCCAAATTCACCAGACAACCATTCATTTTAAAACTTTTTCAATATCTCTTTGACATTATCTGATCATATTTTGTAGTTTATCCAGCCTCAGGTCTGAATATGGTAGGTTCTCATTGAACCGATATATCAATGGACTTCATTGGTACCATTCTTATTATCCACGATAATCCTGTTCAGAATTTAATCTTTCAACGATGTGATATGTCCACAATTTTCTTGAAAAATTGGAAAATATATGTATTTTTATGGTTATAGCTTTTGTACACCTGACAAGTATTCTCAAATTTCTTTAACTATTTTACAAATAAATTTCTTCGTTTACCCAGGTCAAAAATTTTCAAACATCACTGAAGCGCTGATGATAACTCTTTAGTCGAAAGCGCTCTGCTACAATTTCAATGAAAATATGTTTGCACGAACTACAGGAGTCCTTCGTTTTCCAAATGAATATACATAAGAGTTAAATCCTTATTTCCTTGTTATCTTCAGTGGTGTGGAACTGCATTTTAAAGACATTCGAATTGATTAAATCATTTTCAACCATATAGTATTTCCTTGAACATGGTTGTTGGGTAAAAACTGAATTATTCCAAACAGAAGAAGAGATATTATTAGATGGAAAGGAAATTTGAAACATTGAAATGAATTTCTTGACGTATAAAGTCAGAAAATGCATTTTGCGATGAGACATGTACACTCATAAAAACCCCTTTTTCAAGAGTTGATCGAAATCGTGATGTTGCTATCTATATATCTTAATCAATATATTTTGAAAAAAACTACATATCTAAATCTAACTCAGGACAGATATACACATAGGTACATAACGGACTACATCGGAGAACAAAACTTCCCAAACTGATCAAGAATAAGGATTGAGCGACTGGCACTGGAGATGTTTACTTTGGAGAACAAACGTTAGAAGTTTTTGATTAAATGATATACGTTCTGGAGTTTTGTATGATTTTGCACTCACTTGGAGATGAGAAAGGCATGGATCTCTCTCGAAACTTCCTTCCCTACATAAAAATAATCATGATCCTGACTATACAATTTTTATGGTAATTTCTCATATAGCAGGCTGGTTAAAGTTCATAGAATATGTTCCTCACAAAGTAACTCTTTCAAAATGGAAAACAGGCAGTTGAGTCGACGAACCTTTAGGTACATAAAAATGTATGGGGAAATAAATTATTCAAACCAACGAGGAATCGCAATTCAAATTTCCATACTTTCCATCATCATTGAGGAGATGTTTCTGAAATCATTCTGATGGTATTCAATTTCAGACAGGAATATCTGGCGCATGTTGGTGTGTCAAAATTTGTTGATGTTATGCTTTTTGAGATCAATAAACTTAACACCAGACTGAAATTATTTGCACTGGACGCGCGGTCTCTGGTCAACCTGACACCAATAGCGGATGTACATAATACAAGGCTGCTCAATTCATTCGAAATTCTGAAAATAGCAAGATGTTAAAAAGTTTGGAAAGGCCTAACCCGTTTGGTTCTTTGTCGGGGAATTAATTAGAATAATCAGTAATCAACAGACTAACTTCGTATCGAACTTAGGAAAACCTTTGAAGGTAGTTCTCACGAGCACTACCTCAGATTGTGAAATATATGGATAACTAACCCTAGTCTTCAGATTATTGATGAATTTTCATATCCTGAAGTTGCTAACCATGTTAGCGAAACGCGCGTCAAGTGCAAATAATATCAATAAAGTGTTAGGGTTATTGATCTTTACAAAAAGTTTCAACTTTTACACCAAAGATTACCGTCTCAATGTTGAATCTGCATGTATATTCATTTGACACTGAATTATTAAATATTCCCAATGAATATACATAGGAGTTATATTCTCATTTCCTTGTTATCTTCAGTGATGTGGAACTGCATTTTTAAGACATTCAAATTTAATTAATCATTATTAAGTATTAGTATTTCCTTGAACATCGTTTTCGGAAAAAACTGAATCATTCCAAACATAATGAATATAAAAATGGATAGAAATGAACCTTCAATATCACAAACAAGTAAATGTCGAAATCAACTTTCAAGTTGAAGGGCAAATTTAATTGAGCACCAGTCGCTTTACATAGACAGTGGGGTAGCTGATTTGGGATTTATCTTCCTTCCTGCGAAGAAATCAATCCTCTATGAATACAGATAGTTCTTCAAATTTGTACCTCTTTTTGATCTTTACAGATATTTTGTTGAAAGAAAAAATGTTCATGCACAAATATTAGAAAACGAGTCAACCTCCACGTTCTGAATGAAACATTTTAGTTATTGTTTGAATGTCATTATTTTCTGGTGGATGAATTCTTTCTTGGTAGTTTTTATGGGTTGTTAACCTACCACGATCTGAAAAAATTAAAATTGATATTGGAATCCATACAAGTATACAAGGGTAGATTTTTAATCTGCTCTGATAAGTTGCTGTGTTAATTGAAAAAAAGTCGATTGATTTCGTGAGGTTGCAGTCAATAGACTTATAGCCAGTCACTAATTCTACTCCTAATATATATATATATATATATATATATATATATATATATATATATATATAGAGAGAGAGAGAGAGAGAGAGAGAGAGAGAGAGAGAGAGAGAGAGAGAGAGAGGAGAGGAAGTCTTTGCTGACCAGTTAAGAACAAAACTCGGGAATTATATTCGGGACAGCAGCAAAAGCGAAAGTGTACTCTTATTACAATATATTTCCAATATTTCGACAATCGATTGTTGTCATCATCAGGGAGCTACAAAATAATGTTAATGAATGAAAATATGACGCAGGAAAGGACAAGGAAAAAAATTCTGTGTCATATTTTCATTCATTAACATTATTTTGTAGCTCCTTGATGATGACAACAATCGATTGTCGAAATATTGGAAATATATTGTTATAAGAGTACACTTTCGCTTTTGCTGCTGTCCCAAATATAATTCCCGAGTTTATATATATATATATATATATATATATATATATATATATATATATATATATATATATATATATATATATATATATATATATATATATATATATATATATATATATATATATATATATATATATATATATATATAATACAAGAAATAATATTTATCAAAATACTTATTTCTGACGTTTCGGGAACCTAATTCGCTTCAGTTTTCGAAACTCTTTCACAAGTATTCTATTTAAGATTCGTTTTCTTGCAAATATAGACAATTTGATAGGCAAATTTAAGATGTATGAGAAGTCTTATTTTTCAGATATCGGTAGGTAAAGAAGCAAAAGATTATTAGGAAGAAAAAACATTTTAAATAATTCCAAACCATAAAAATTATTTTCTTCGAAAAAATCACTTTTCTATCTAATGATTTCATTCCTGAAATCATGAAATATACACCTCTGAGTTGACCAAACTTTTGATATATTGAGCATTGTTTCATCTTATTCCCTCTTCTTAATCACTCTCCTAAGTGTGCCCAGAAGGCTTCGTTCGGGCAAAGGACGGCTACTGTTTCTGAGTTCCTTCGCTTCCATTGATGTTTTTGATAACAGAACCCACCAGCCGGTATTGGTATCCGAACAATAAACAGTGTTGCCTTTAGGACCCAGAGACGGTCATAAAAATTTCTGACGGGAGCAAGGATCAACCGGGAGTGGGGATCGTTAGCGTCTACAGTGTAATTGCGTTGGCTCACACGGCTTCCAATCGACGAATGACAATACCAGTTAACCATAAAACCAGTGTCTGAAATTTGGGGACAGCAAAATAAAAACATTTCATTACATACGACAACAGATATGGAACTTGATGCTTACAAGAGTTTGATAACCAAAACGTAACAAAAAATGTTTTCTGAATAAGGGTTTTTTCACAACTTTGACATAACTTTGACTACGAGGTAAGCAATGCTTCAACTAGACACTCGATCACACGTCTTCTCTAAATGTACCTTCTTGTATAGATAACATCAGAGATAAATTTCAAGGACTATTTCTGGATTCTTTGGGAGATAAGGACACAGACAAAAAATATTCCCAAAAGTTATATTTCGCCAAAAATCCCCGTCAAAAATCGAGTTTCTCATTTCAAATAGACCTGGTAGAATTGTGGCATAAAATAACGGTCACTCAATTTCACACTCATCTCATGAAAATTATTGGGGATTTTTCAGTCGCGTAAATGTTTAAACCGAAACTTTTCAGTCCTTCGGGTGCTTTTGTGCTCATTGAGTACGAACATGGAATGGTAAAAGTTCGGAAACTATTGCAATAGATGTTTTGTTGAGTGCTTCCTCGGGTGTGCTTCAAAAAATACGGATAGTTCGAATTTCCAACTTGAGAGTTGGAGTTCAAGATATTTTCATGAAATATTGCTGGATGGAGAGATGAAGTTATCCTATTTCGAAGCTTGGATTTCGTGAACTCCTCTTCAGATATATTATTGAAATCTGGCAACAGCATTTTACCCTCACTTGAGGATGGAGAGTACTCCAGAAACGAATTGTATTCATTGGAGTTGCCGTTGTGGATTCCAGAGACTAGACGAACTCAATACTCAGCATTCAAGTGCATTCTAGAGCCAATTTTATTAGTGAAATACCTGATGGTGTTTGTTGTTTCGCGACTGGGGAGGCCTTCATCTAGCAGATCCTCCTCTGATTATATTAAATGTATGTCGATCGTAAATGGGATAATTGGGAAATTGTTCATTATCTCTGCATTGTGGTATTTCTAACAATAGATGAGAAATTGCGACGTGCAATCGTTTTGTATTCGTCTTCGATTGACTAAATGGGAATATACTGCCGTTTGTTATATGAACACTAATTGTGGACACAATCAAAACATCCCAAACAAATTCGAATTTTATTTCGATTTGAATACTTGATATACAGTTATTAGCATTTTATCTTCGAAACAGTTTTATCATGGAAAATCCTCAAGTACCCACATTGAAATCGTTTTATAAATTATCTCTTCTGTCCCTATGAAGTAAATGGGTGGAAACAAAAATGTTTTATCCGAAGAGTAAAATGATTTTTTTTTGTAGAGAGACTGAAGTTTCAGGAATATTTTTTTTGCTTTATCCTTCTACGATTAAAAAATTTCAAATTGCATACACTCTATGTTGATAGGTACGTGTATATGATTCGAAGACGTTTCATTCATTGACAAAAAGCAGGAGAGTCGATCTAAAACAACTACTTCCCTGCCTATATGGCACGACGGGCACTGGGTTACATAGAAATCACTTTTTCATCTTCAACTTGTATACCAACCATATAAAAATAGAATCGAATAAATTGTTCATTCACTCTCCAGGATAAAATTCCATTCAAGCTTGTTTTGTTCAGAGAAAAGTATTCCTTGAACTCTTCAGTGGGAAAATGGATAATTTATGGAACACTCCTACTAGAGACAACTCATGGCTATGATCCAGGGGATATTGAGTCCATTGTGGAGTTTTCGGCCCCAGTCAAAACGGATGTCACCCGAAAAGAAAAGGAAATACCAATAAAGTATCAGGATTTTCCATACGAACTCTGCAGGGTCCACTCGGGCTATTCTGTTAAATTGATGATTTTGATTATAGGTGTTCTCGGTGGTTCCAGACAAACGCCACTCTCGGAACTCATGACCATACCGGCATGCCGTTGTGGCAGATATCTTGGCCGGCCGCATGCAGAAGGCCGTTATTCTCGGTTCGTTGCGTCTACTCAGGACACCCGATTCTCGGAGCCAGTGATCACTCACCCCGCGGTGCGGAAAGTGGTCATTAGTGAATGTGACTAACGCGTTCGACCACTGGGTCGGAGCAGTGGGGAGTAGGGACCCGAATATAGGTTCATTTAGACCTAAATAATAATCTAGAGAGTCATCTAGAGTTCGGACCCCCTTCACTGCATTCTCCATGACGAGAATGCAGGAGTTGGATGATGTATGTGCAAGGCAGAAAGACGCGCTGTTAATGAACTCGGTATATTCTTCGACACCAAGCGGGTAAACCATTTGCCAGAATTTGGCAGATATCTCAGCCGGACGCATGCAAAAGGCTGTCACCCTTGGTTCGGGGCGTTTGCTCAGAACTCACGACTTTCTGTGGTCATTGGTCAATGCTAACTAGCGCGTTCTCTCACTGGACCGGAGACCGAAGGCACAGGATCACCCATATTTTTCATCTAGATGACCTCAAACCCTATGCCCCTGGTGGGAGGGATCTACAGCAATCTCTCAGAGTGGTGATTTGTTTCATCTCAAAAGAGAACGATGCGAAAATTTCTCTGAGAATGCCAGAATGCCCAAATTGTAGATGAAACTATTCTACGTCATTTGAATGGCGGAGAAACATACACCTATTTAGGTGTGAAACAACGCCACACCTATAAGAGGTGGGTTCGGTGAAAAATGTTCCCTTTTGCAAGTAAAGGCAGGACCTACGGCAGATTTGCTCTTCAGGCAAAAACAAAGTATCTGCCACCAACATGCTTGCCATTCCGATTCTACCCTACTTCTTTGTAGTGCTGAAATATACTTCGGAGGGCAATTTGTCGTGAAAACTCGTGATAAAATGCATATGCTTAGAAGCCTGCATCCCAATTCTTCCCTTTCAAATTTATATCTTCTTCTTCAACCAGAGGGCGGTGGACTTCCGAGTGTGGGGTATCTCCACAACAGAATGGTACTGGATGGAGCCTATAGGGTGATTAGGAGTTCGAATCCCCTTTACTGCACGTTCCGAGCCGGAGGAAGAGTTGAAGACCTTCTGTTCAACGAGGCGCGCTGCTCATTTATTGATCAATTAAACTAGAGACTTCAAACAATTCCAGAATATTCACCTCATGACAACTCTGGCATCAGTTTTGAATTACAGAAAAAATGAATGTCATCGAATTATGAATTGAAACTAATGCTAACTTGTCCCGAGATGAATTTTTTGGAATAATTGCGAGTCTGTAGTGAAAGTGATCCATAAATTATCCATTATCCCACTGAAGAGCTTAAGACATACTTTTCCTCGAGCAAAACGAGATCTTGCCTGGACTTGAACGAAATATCATCCTGATGATTGAGTAGATATTTCTTATGTAAGCAATCTATTCGATTCAATTTTCCATGCTTTCTATACAAATTGAGCAGGAAAGAAAGAGTTTTATGTGTTTCCATATAGGCAGGGAAGCAGCTGTTTCAGATGGAATCTTTCTTACTTTTTGTGCATGAGTCAAACATCTTTAATATACACGTCAACAGAGAGCGTTTGTGAAATTTTTGTTGATTTCACTCTATTCATAGAAGTTGTATTTTTTAGCTGCTTGGCTATTCGTGTGCCTTTACCAACGGGACAAAAACTCTTTTTCTGGTATAATGGAAAAAACTATACGAGTTCGTGATTCTCAATTCTTCCATTACCATAATTTTATTCAATACAATGAAGTATTTTTTGACCATCGGACGCTTGCTTCTGAATCGAAATATAAAACTATTTTTTTTGTCAATGACCAAAATCGTTCAGACAAGTAGGTAGTGTTTTCATCCCATCATCCCATTATGATCTCCAACATGGAAAAAATATACTGGTTTCAAATAATGTGCGGAAATATTTTTATCATTAATTTCTGAATTGCGTAGACTTTTCTCGAAGACTAAAAAGGGTGTCATTCACTTCACAACACTTGATAAACTAAAATCAATGAATATATCAACTTGGTTTAACAACTATTTACAAAAACAATTAACATTCAAATACGACAGATAGTTGGGTCGACATTCGATATAAATGAAATTTGAATATCAGTCTACAGGTACCCTCATCAGTATCAGATTTATTGGGATGTAAAAGTAGTTCATGACAGTTAGCTTGTTACATATATTTTTTCGGAAAGCAATCTTCAAATATTTACCGGCGGGCGTATAGTTTCATGTCAAGCGGTTTGGTTTGATAGTTAAACAAATAGTTATCCATCAAGAAATATATTTTCATATTTCCAAAGAAATAACTAAGTTTGAAATATTTTTTTTCATATGGAGATTCTGAATGAAGTTTTGTTAATATCGAATTAATAATCGACTGAGATACTGCGTGATTCTAAACTTGAAAACAATTGTGGTGGAGATTAGGGTGTTTCATTTGGAGAAATGGTTCAAAATTTATTTTTTTTTTTCGTTAGCCAACTGACGTCCTCCCAATAACGTCAATCCTCAGGAGTTCGAAACTTGAGCGAGCTTGAGATTAACGAGGTCGTATCTTTTAACATATGATTCCTAGCACAGAAGATAACGCGAAGTGGAGGTTTGCATAGCCCCTCGCATAGCCCGGTGTTTCATCCAAGATCATAACCATGTGGATCGTGGTTTGACCTCCGATAATTGACGGGACAGGACTGAAACTACTAACTATATCTGCTGAGTACATGACTTTTCAGTATTAGAAAAATGATCTTGGTCAAATTGTCGGTCAAATAGCTTGGAGACAATATGGACCATGAAGCTGAGTTTTTGTTTGAATGAGAAATCCCCGGTATAGGTATACATTTAACTCTTAATAGTTTTTGGTGTACCTATTGCTGAAAAAAAAATTATTCGAAGCCTCGTTTGGTATCATTCAAAAAGTTCGATGCATTCATTTTTGAAAATTGAATACAAAATATTTTCTGATTCATCTATGAATCTAATGGATGTTTTATATCACATATACTGTATTTGTTGTACGTGCATAATCGTACTGTTATTTGAATAAATCACATGTATATCGTTCAGTCACCAATTTGAAAAAATGAAGGAACAAAAATATTTTGATACCTTCCAATCGAGTACAATTGATCGAAGTGGCGTTACTGACAGTAATGCATATTTATTACAAACATTCTTTCAGACTTGCCTGGTAAAGCTTCTCGGAAAAAAGGTTAATCTCCGGCGTCTCCAGTTCCGAAGACAGTTTCTGTTCATTTTCGATCAGAAATTCAAATGATTATTTCATTCCTCTTTCTTTCCTCCAATGGCTTTCAGTGCTTATAAGGTAGAATAATGTTAATCACACCTTATATAGGCGAAACGAGTCAGTATAGACCACATTGAACCAGTGGCGCAACAGAAATCGAAACCACAATTTGTGTCTGAAACGAGTGAAAGGCTTCTGAAAACAAATAGTAGAGTCCGATGAACGGACACAAATGATGTTAGGTATGCAGAATTGAATAAAAAATTTGCGCGTTGCTTTTTTATGGAATCCTTTACGAAAAGAATTTGTAATAGAATACCTTCAGGAAAAACATGACTTTTTGGCGATTTTAAATTATCAATAAATGATCACAGAAATCATTTTTATGATTATAGTACATTTGTTTACGTTGCGGAGGGATAAGTTGATCAATCAGTTAGCAGCATAAATCAAACGCAAACCAAAATTATACATTATATACAAACCATAACGCTATCCGTAGCATTGTCTTCCTTAATATATAAACATTCTGATTGTAATATTTTTATGATTTTGAATGATTGCATGATTGCTTGAATATAACAATTTACCGATAATCAAATCATAAATACTGTTTGAAAAAATGTTTTTATATTCAAAAAAGAAGTATTCATCCACCGTTTTTAAGCATATTATTATGATATGAACGGCGTTGTTAGAATAGTCCAAGATCCCAGAGCAATCAGACATAACTTATTTTCACACGGATGAAACCTGAAGTTTTCAGTAGCGTCTCGTGTGTCGTGTGCCTTGAATACCTGGGCGCTTTGTGGAACTTGCCGAGTGACACCTGGGCAGGTACCAGGTGAGAAAGGTAACTAAAAATAAGAATTACTTAACTCAAATTCACATGGCTGATTTTAATATATGTCATATAGAATATTCATATATTTATATATATATATATATATATATATATATATATATATATATATATATATATATATATATATATATATATATATATATTTTAAAGTAATATCATAAGTGTCAGACACTTTTGATGGACCAGAGCTTTTGTCAGACGCTTTTAAGCTACCCAAAAAATAAATGAACTTTACTTATTTTTACATGTCTGATTTTTTAATATGTTATTGAAGTATTTATTCAAAAGTTATATTCAATCAGTCAGACAAATTAGAGTGACCAAACATCCCCTAGGACAAAAATTATTCAGCAAGAAGTATGAGGGCGAGAGAACTATGCATGCGCTTCAGAGTGAGTGAGACGTCCATAATAACTCGGTTCCCCTTCTTGAACTCACCATCTGTTTCAATCTACTGTGTATGTGCTGTTTGCGTGTAATATAACTCATAGTGTACAGTATAGTCAGTGTTGTTTTTTAGGGCACAATTGTACCAAAGGGGGCACTTTTTCACTGTGTGGGCACTATGGCACGCACTTTGAGAAATTGATTGAAAACGGGCACAATTTCATTTTGACCCATGACATATTATGATTCCGTATTTTCGTGGTTCCGTGGTCATTTTCACTTGTCAAAATTCTCAATTTTCATTTCGTTTTCTGCAACAATTCTGTTTCCTGTTAGTATGAAATTTAAAAAGCATGATTTCTGTGCAATATATTCATGATTTCTCAACGTTCAGGTTGGTAAACATTAAAAAATGGAGCTTCATGTAGTATTTGAAATGCAATTGATGGAATTCCGCAGGTTTCTGGGACCAAAAATGTAATTTCATTGCCTCCTTTGGGGCTTTGGACAAACCGTCTACTTTTTGCGAGAACAAACGGTAACTCGAATGTGAATCGAGTGACAATTTTTCATATTTATAATATAGTATTGAATATATTTATATTTTGTTTGTAACTCAATTTGGAATTTTGCGCCAAGAGAAATAATCTAGAAAGTGAAAACTCTGAGAACTAACTCAAATCCACTTCGCCATCTTCCTTATAAAGTTGTAAACGAATTTAATCAAATGTGTGTATAAATGAGAAGAAGAAATTGACAGAGAGCACCAATGGGCACTCTTTGTCTCCTATTTTAGGCACAATTGTGCCCGTTTTCGATCAATTTCTCAAAGTGCGTGCCATAGTGCCCACACAGTAAAAAAGTGCTTCTTTTGGCACAATTGTGCCCTAAAAAACAACACTGACTATACTGTATACTATAAGTTATATTACACGCAAACAGCACATACACAGTAGATTGAAACCGATGGTGAGTTTAAGAAGGGGAACCGAGTTATTATGGACGTCTCACTCACTCTGAGGCGCATGCATAGTGCTCTCGCCCTCATACTTCTGGCTGAATAATTTTTGTCTTAGGGGATGTTTGGTCACTCTAATTTGTCTGACTGATTGAATATAACTTTTATATAAATACTTCAATAACATATTAAAAAATCAGACATGTAAAAATAAGTAAAGTTCATTTATTTTTTGGGTAGCTTAAAAGCGTCTGACAGAAGCTCTGGTCCATCAAAAGTGTCTGACACTTATGATATTACTTTAAAATAATATTCTACATGACATATATAAAAATCAGCCATGTGAATTTGAGATAAATCATTTTCATTTTTAGTTACCTTTCTCACCTGGTACCTGGCCAGGTGTCACTCGGCAAGTTCCACAAAGCGCGTAGGTATTCAAGGCACACGAGACGCTACTGAAAACTTCAGGTTTCATCCGTGTGAAAATAAGTTATGTCTGATTGCTCTGGGATCTTACTCTAAAAGTATGGTCTTTCACTCCAAAAACTTCTGGAAGCTCGTCAAACTATACGCACTATCGAAAAATTGTGAGAAGGAGGCGTTGGCCGAGTGCAGTAATTCGCGAGTGCAGGAACTGGCCTTATCCTCGAGTTGCGTACTGCACTTCTTCTACACCCACCATGCTTGTGCCGTGATTTTTAGGGGTGTAAGACTAATTTCATCCTTATCACTCACTTTCAATTATCGAAGAGACACTTAACGACAGCAAGTAAGTAGAACAATTGCTTGCTTCTTTGATATAACTAGATACAGTACAGAGAATTTATGAACGAAAATTCCCTGGGTATGGTTGTTGGACAATTGAATATAGTCATGACATCAAATTCATAAGGTCGAATGTTACATATCACATCAGGAAGCGGCCGCATCAATTTAGAGTAGACGTGTATTTGGATAGACACCCTCTTTGTGCATAAATTACCCCTTTTTATGTTGCTTGCTTTATAGAAGTTGCTTTTTTATATTGAATTGTGACAAAAAATATTCTCGAAACATTTTCTTCACGGAATTATCGTCTTTTTGTTATAATCTGTGAAAATAAAAATATAGAAATAAACCAAACCATTTTCAGTTAGTGGATGGGCTTACTCCAAATGTGCACTCTTTCAATTATTGCACTATCACTGATCTGAATACGATGTTTGATACGGTTGGCCGACTGAGCGAAGGGCGAAAGGAAACGAAAAGAAATTGTAAATGATTCTCCGCCTTACTACAGTGAAAAAGTTGACCAGGAACGCAATTCATTATAGGGCGACCCACTGTTACCTTTTTTATTGCGTTTTCGAATTGTGTAAAACCGGCGAGCTCTTTTATTTTTCACAGGTCTTCACAGCCATAAAAATAACGTGAAAGTTAGGTAGTCACCTACCACGAGTATTGCTGACGAAGTGGTCATCGCTCTCTGAACTGGAGATAAGAAGAATCGCAAACTGCAACTATTCATTTTTCTCTCCCAACGAATTAAATGTAATATTCTCATTCTTTGTCACAACTCAGTCGAGTAAAGTTGTCTGTTGTTTAGAAATAAATCTTTTTAAAAAGTCTTTCCGTCATTCGAAGTTCTTAAGTGGCGCAGTCAGTAGGATTGTGCAGTAGTGATTTTTGGAACTGTTCGAGCTGCCAAAACCAATCAACTACTTGGGATTTCAAGCCCTCAAGCACAATCAAGGAAAGGACCAACGACGGAAGGCCAGCAAGGACACAGCAGCCAGGACAAAGAATCGGAAGGGAAGGAAGACTACGGAAGCGTAAGTGTCCATCCTTTTGCACCCCCGACCCTCTGTTTAAGGTACTCGGTTGGTATAGTTAGAGCGTGCATTGCAAGCACAAAATAGTTAGGTCAGTCTATTGGAGACGTTAGAATAGGTCAGTCTATCGAAGACAATCAGGTTAGACGAAATTTTGAAAAAAATATTTTAACGTATATTGATGTCTGATATTGACGATCTTATTAATCGATTATCGAATTCTCTCACCATTGATTCAGAAAACACCATTTCAAACACATTCAACGAAATGTCAACCGAGAATCAAGATAAGAAAATGAATTGGAATCTTTTCAAGTCGAAGTTGGATATCATTAAGCCATTCGATGGAGATAGCAATAGTTTGAATACATTCATTAAGAGATGCGATAGTTTAATAAATACCTATGCACCATTGGCAGATATTGAATTGAATAACCACATATTTGATTGTATTCAGGAAAAGTTAGTAGACAAAGCACAAATCATGGTTGGCAATCGATCAGAATTGACCAATTGGACAACCCTGAAAGCTGCATTAATTCAATGTTTTGCCGATCGTAGGGACTTGGACTGTTTGGTCCAAGAATTGACTAGAACTCGTCCTCACAGAGGAGAACATTTGAATGATTTCGGAAGTAGGCTACAGTTGCTTCGGAGTAGCGTTGCTCAACGAATCAGTAACGATACAAGTCTTTCAGAAACCGAAAAATTTTGTAAAATTAGTCATTATGACAAAACAGCGCTCAATACCTTCATTGCAGGTTGCACGGGAGTACTAAAAAATAATATGCACCTTACGAAACCCCAATCATTAGAAGATGCTATGGCCTATGTGACAGACTTTGAAAATTTTGAAAAACTTTACGGTAATTTGAACAGTAATACAGAGAAATTCAACAGAAGTTATTCTTCCACAAATAAACCAGAAAATTATCAAAATCAGTCATACCAGTTCAACACAAATCATCAAAACTCATTCAATCACCCAAACAACTCAAATTTTAATCGTACAGATTTTTCTCAATATCCGAATTCAAAACCCAATTGGCCATCGCAACCAATTAATATACAACCTAAGCAATTCCGCCCAGGAGATTCCCAACGAATCGAGAAACTTTTGGGCCACCTCAAAATGTATTTAAACCGAATCAATTATCAAACAATCAACTTCCCAAACCAACCCCTATGTCAGTAGTTTCGAAAAATACAAATGGATTCACTAAAAGATATGCCACCCAAAATCACAATAACTTCCAAAAATCATTCAATCAGAATCAAAATAATTTCCAAAGACCGTTCAATCATAATAATCCCCCAAAATATACGTTTGAAGAGTTATATACAAATCAATATGAAGATGACGATAGCCAAAATTACAATGCCTACGAAGACGAACCATCATATTATGATCAAATTGATCATGTTCAATATTCCGAAAATCCTCATGATGATACCGAGTATACTGTACCTATCAATGAGATTGAAAATTTTCAAGTAAGAGACTCATCAAACAACCAGACCTAATCGAAATCAATATATCATCTAATAATGCCCTTCCTTATATCCAGATCAAACATCCCAAAATTAAATTACTAATAGACACTGGAAGCTCTCGCTCTATTCTGAGGCCTTCAATAGCTGAAAACTTTTTTCCGAATTGCATCTATCGACAAAACAACATCATTAAAACCGCAATAGGCAAGAAAAATACTCAATTTCAAGCTCAAATTCCAGCTTTTTCGGAATTCGGCAAAAACAAAAATATTGACTTCATCCTTTTCGACTTCCACGACTTTTTTGATGGCGTAATAGGCTTATCCGACCTTATTGACATGAATCTCAATATTGACTTGATCAATAGGAAACTTATCGGGGCGGATGTTGAGATACCCTTCAAATATAGAGAATCAAGTCAGGTAAATTTTTCAATCACAATAGCAGCTAATGAAAGCACTTTGAAAAATATTCCCGTTAGTGTCTACGAAGGCGAAATTATGATAAATTCGGGAAAATTAGGTGATTTAATTATTCCTTCTGCTCTTTCTTACGCGAAAAATGGGTTCGCCCTTCTTGAAATACAAAACCCAACTGATACATGTATATCAATCGATTTAAAAAGTCCATTAGCAGTCGAACCATTCGAACCTAATATGTTCGAACTTTTCACCATCGATAATTTCTTTCAAAACACAAATCAGAATAATCCAGAATTGTCAAAACTAGAGATCAATGAAATGATTCGCACTGAACACATGAACCTCGAAGAAAAACGCGAAATATCCAAATTATGCAAGGAGTACTCTGATATATTTTACAAACCTGGTGACAAATTAACATTCACCTCGAAAATTAAACACGAAATTAGGACGACTGACGAAATACCGACTTACACGAAATCTTATCGTTACCCATTCATACACAAAGACGAAGTTCGCAGACAAATTAACGAAATGCTTGAAAAAGGAATCATACGGCCATCTTGTAGCCCGTGGTCCTCGCCGATTTGGATTGTTCCAAAAAAAATAGACGCTTCGGGGCAGCAAAAATGGCGAATTGTTGTGGACTATAGGAAATTGAATCAAAAAACAATTTCCGATAGATACCCAATACCGAACATTAACGACATACTCGACAAATTAGGACGCGCACAATACTTTTCTACTCTAGATCTCGCGAGTGGTTTTCACCAAATCGAGATGCACGAAAACTCGATTGAGAAAACAGCTTTTAGCGTAGACCAGGGACATTACGAGTACTTAAGAATGCCCTTCGGTCTGAAATCAGCTCCATCTAGTCTTCAACGCGCTCTTGATGACATTTTGAAAGGACTCCAAAATAAAATATGCATGGTATTCATGGACGACGTTATTGTCATAAGTACTGGACTAAGAGAACACATTCAAAACTTGAAATTAGTATTTCAGAGGTTGCGAGAGGCAAATTTGAAAATACAAATGGATAAGTGCGAGTTTTTACGTAAAGAAGTAGAATTTCTTGGTCATGTCGTAACTTCAGAGGGAATCAAACCAAATAAAAACAAAATAATCGCGATACAAAAATATCCTATTCCAAAAACACAACGCGAAGTAAAATCATTCTTGGGTTTAGTGGGGTATTACAGGAAATTTATCAAAAACTTTGCGAAGATCACGAAACCAATGACTCAATGCTTGAAAAAAGGAAGAAAGGTCGAACACACTGAAGAATTCATAGATTGTTTCCATGCATGCAAAAATATTTTAACCACGGAACCTGTTTTAGCTTACCCAGACTTCTCAAAACCGTTCGAATTAACAACAGATGCCTCAAATTTTGCCATCTCTGGGGTACTATCCCAGGGCAATCATCCCATTTGCTATGCCTCAAGAACGCTGAATCCTGCGGAATTGAATTACTCAACAATAGAAAAAGAATTGTTAGCGATCGTTTGGAGTTGCAAATACTTTCGCCCCTACCTTTTTGGAAAAAGATTTTTCATTTTCACAGATCATAAACCGCTCCAGTGGTTAATGTCCATGAAAGAACCAAATTCTCGACTAGTACGCTGGAGATTGAAACTGGAGGAATTTGATTACGAGATAATATATAAAAAAGGGAAATCAAATCAAGCCGCTGACGCGCTTTCTAGGCACCCTGTAGATATCAATACGTTTGAAACTGATTCTATTTGTAATAATCCAGGCGACTCTGACGAAATAATAAATGACTTTCTTATAAACTCGGGAGACCTACCAATTCTAGACGAATCAATAGTAAATGAAATTTTGAACACAGACCCCAAACCGCCTAAAATTAATATCATTTCTGACATTCAAATCAAACCACCTGATATACCAGAAAACTCGGCATCAACCCTAGAAACAGTACACTCGTCCGCTGAAAACCCTATTTTTGAAATTCCCATTTCGGAAAAACCCATAAATATGTATAAAAACCAAATTATAATCACGGGCGGAGACGTGGATAAAATAATCATGAGACGGGAAAAAGTATTAGAAAATAAACGATTTTATATTACTATTCCTAGAAGAGATCCCATTCCACACGTGATTCGTATGCTAAAAGAATATATTAACCCGAAACAAGTATATGCTTTATTTTTCAAAAATCATGAGCTAGTTCCCACCTTCACTAATACCATTCAGAACGTCTTTAAAAACTCATCTTTCAAAATAATACAATGCGTGAAATTTCTAGAAGATATTCAGGTCCTCGACGACCAAAAAGAAAAATTAACATTGTACCACACGACTAAAACTTGCCACCGAGGCATGAACGAAATGAAATTTGCCTTGTCAAAAAGGTTCTATTGGCCAAAATTATCGGAGGACATTGAGACGTATATTAATAACTGTGAAATTTACCAGAAAAATAAATACGATCGTAACCCTCCTGTAATAAAATTCAACTTAACACCCACTGCATCAAGACCTTTTGAACATATTCATGTCGATACGTTTCGAATGAATCATGATGCATTTGTCACAATAATCGATGCATTTTCTCGTTACGGACAAGCGTATCCCCTCAAAAGTATAACCGGTACCGAAGTGGTGGAAAACATATACAATTACATCACCCACCATGGGTTACCCTTGAAAATCACTGCTGATCAAGGGACGGAGTTTAAAAATAAAGATCTTGAAGATTTCTGTAAATTATATAAAATTGAACTTCACTTCACAACCGCTAAAAACAGCAACTCAAACTCTTTAGTTGAAAGATTCCATTCGTCAATAGTAGAAAGTTATCGTTGTCTCAAAGAGGAACATAATGAAATGACGATCGAGCAGCTGATGAAACGCGCTGTGATGGGGTACAATAATTCCATACATAGCGTTACAAAATTCACCCCATTTGAAGCCATTAACGGACACCTAATCACATCTAACCCCTTCGATCTTAACGATAACGCTATAATATCTAGCTATGTCCAATCACATAAAGAAAATTCCAATAAACTTTATGAAAAAATCAAAGAAGTCAACACAAAAATAAAAGAAGCCATAATTAATAAAAGAAACGAAAAAAGGTCAGAACCTCCCGATTTCAAAAATGTGAATACCGCGTACGTCAAAACTAAAGCACGAGGAAAACACCTTCCAAAATTCAAGAAAATCGAACTAACCGGCCAAACGGATATTAAGTTAAACACAAACAAAACTTCATATCACAAAAGTATAGCCAGAAAACCTTTTCCTATAAAGAGAAACCCTTTTCAGGATGAAGAATCTGTTCCTGATATGGTGGTGCCTGGCCCTTCGAATCAAACAGACGATTGAAACAGATATTCAAATAACTAACTTGGATAATCCTATCCTTCCTATCCAGTTAGGTGATTCTAGGCTAATATACAGTAAACATACGTTTTTGCACTATATAAATTTGACCCAAGTAATCAGACAATTCGAAAACATTGAAAGGCACTTCTCAATATTAAAAAGTCAATTGATGTTCGAAAATATAACTAATGAAATATCTTATCACGGACTATCAAATTCTCTTTTCATAAGAACGGAACACTTAATACAGATAACAAACGAAAAACTCGAAAATCTGAAACCTCATATACGCAAAGAAAGAGGACTATTGAATATAGTGGGTAGAGTAAATAAATGGTTATTCGGTACATTAGACGCAGATGATGAGGAACGCTACAACAGAGCAATTACTACCTTAGAAACTAATCAAAATAATTTATTGGAAAGTTTCAATATGCAAATATCTCTATCAAAAGGTTTAATTGAGAATTATAATAAAACCATCGCCGCCTTAAGCACAAACCAGGAAAAATTTCAACTTGGCTTGAGAAAATTTCAAATTTCCGTTCAACAAACGGTCAATAATATACAAGACTACATAAGTTTTCAGGGAATAACGACACAGTTGAACCTTGACTGTCAAAATTATGTTCTTAGATAATCTAGAGGACGCAATCACATTCTCAAAATTGAACGCACTTCATAACAGCATACTCTCGAGTTCAGAATTGAAAAAAATGCTCGAAGATCTTTCGGAAATGTATAACCAAAACGAAATTCCATCTTTTCGAAATGTTTTATCATACTATCAATTTTTCGGGACACAGGTTAGTTTTTCAGATACCAAAATTATTTTCGCCATTCATGTACCTATACTGAGGCCGGAAACATTATCCTTTTATCATATATATCCTACCATCCAAAACCAAACCATATTCGTCCCGAGATACACCTTCCTGGCACGAACGCAATCAAAAATGCAATTTATAACCGACCCATGCCCAGCCGTCGAGGGAACATATTTCTGCCCTGACGAATATCATCCCCACGACCAGTGTGTGGACAAGCTGTTGAACATCTCGACGATAGAGAACTGCCCCACCTTCAGAGTCAACTTCGAGGAACCAATTGCCGAACAAATCACCAGGGAAATGGTCCTTATACTTCCCACAAAACCTGAAAAACTTCTCGCAAAATGTAAAACTGATCGATACCTTGAAATCAACAAATCGGTATTGATCACCATTCCGGAAACATGCGAAATCAGAATCAACGAAAAAAGATTTCTTAATAACATTCGCATCCAAGAAGGAAAGCCGCTCATTTTACCCGAAATTAAATTGGTCGCCGAAAATTCAACCACGTTTATGGTAATACCAAATATTACCAAAATAGACATGGAAGAAATTTATCGACTAAAGGACTACGCAAACTTGATACCGCCCATCCAGGAAAAAGAGACTCAGATGCAATCGCCAATTTATTTCACAGCCTTCGGAGTGTGTACATTCATAATTGTGCTGGCAGTTATTTATAGAAAACGACTCTTTTCTCTTTGGAAACGCACCGACCGGAGAAAATCAGAAGAAAATCAAGCCGAAGAAGATGAAAAAAATGGGAAATCGAAAAAACGTTCCGTTATTTTCGATTCTTGACGGGGGAGGAGTTAGGTAGTCACCTACCACGAGTATTGCTGACGAAGTGGTCATCGCTCTCTGAACTGGAGATAAGAAGAATCGCAAACTGCAACTATTCATTTTTCTCTCCCAACGAATTAAATGTAATATTCTCATTCTTTGTCACAACTCAGTCGAGTAAAGTTGTCTGTTGTTTAGAAATAAATCTTTTTAAAAAGTCTTTCCGTCATTCGAAGTTCTTAAGTTGAATCCACTGCTGCTGATTCACTCATGCATTCGATTTTTAGGAAGCGAATGAGATATAGGAAATACTCCAAATTCATTGTGGTAATAACCCAACCCTAAACTCCAAGGAGTCCTTGATAAGAAATACTTCTGATATAACATAGAGAATCCCCCAGGAACTGATTGTACGAAGATTCCTAAAAGTAACTGTTCTTGGTTCAGTCATGGACGAGAAATCCTGTTATATAAAATAGTTTAGCAAATGCCCTGTTATCTCAGAGGTTCAAATGCATAGTTGTTAGTACTCACTTGATCGTGAAGTTCTTTATTGTTCTCTCCTAAAAATGAAAAGGATTCCGATTTTGGAAGCAAATTGCTATATCAAGAAAAGCAAAATTGGCCATTTACCAAATCACGTACGTATATAGGGATTGAAATTGATAGATAGTTGAAAAAATGTATTGAAAATTTCATGTTTTCTCTTTGGCAAAATTTCGAAAGCCCTCTTTTTCATGCCTGATGAAAGTGTACCTGGACCTTCTAGTAGTCGGTTTGTTGTGTCAAAATGTGACATAAATATTTTTTGTTAATAGTTCTACCAAGTCTTGATTCGGACCCAACCTTCTTCGAGAGGATTCTATCCAGGTCAACATCCCTTTTCAGAAGAGATACCCAGCTTTGGTGTATATTGAATGAACAAGTGGCGATCTCTCCATTTTCTTCAAAAGAAATACAAGTACCCTCTTCAGAGTTTTTGTTTGTTCTGTCATATTAGGATTTATTTACTTTCTCAAATGCTAATTTCGAATCAACGGGAACCGGATAGTGTTTGTCGTTCACCCCAGTTAGACACCCTCAGAAACCTCAAGACTTGTGCTGGAAATCATGCAATCATCGAGGACCAACTTCTCATCAACAATGCGTAATTCCCTACAGTAGCCCGCATAGACCAGAAAGACTTGGGAAAACTGTCTTTCAAGCTGTACAATAATATTTTCAACCAAACGCTATTGGTGAACGTTCACAGGTTTGAATAAATCATAGAAATTACAACTAATGGACTGGCCTTCCTGACAGTTTTCCATATAATTCTATACTCGATTTATTCTATCTTGCTCACTCCGCAGTCCCCTCTCTCTTAGGGCCAATCCATTAGTTAGTAATTTCTATGGAATAAAGTCACTCATATTTGTGGAGCAGTAGATCTAGATCAAAACACATCACAGAAAAGAGACTGAAGTGCATGAGTAATATTTCGAGATAGAGAGTCTGCATGTAGAAATTTTGAGGAGAGAAATTCTCCACCATCTACAGAATAGACGAATAGCTCTGTTGCTGTTAGCTACACTTCTGTCCAACCGCAGTAGGTACTGGCAATTTATCTAGCCAACAAAAATCAAATTCCCATTTTCCCAATAATTCATTCAACCAGTTATTCATTTACATTCAATCGATTTCAGAGTTTTTATGTTCGAAATGATTGCATTCACAATCCGATGCCAGACAGCTGTTTCGACCTACCAGGTCTCTTCAGTGACACTTGGCTGGAGTGTGAACACAAACATTTCGTACTATCTACTTCTTACGAAGTAAATCTCTGAAACTGGTGCAGATGGTGTAAACCTTCAAGATGATGACCCGCTGTAAGAGGTCTCCTCTGTCCTGGGCAGTGAAAGTTTGAGACTTTGGTCGTCACCCAGCAGATGGCGTTGCCTCTTGGAGGTTTACACCATCTGCACCAGTTTCAGAGATTTACTTTGTAAGCAGTAGATAGTTCGAAATTTTTGTGTTCACAATCCAGCCAAGAGTCACTGATGAGACCTGGTAGGTCGAAACAGCTGTCTGGCATTGGATTTGTGAATGCAATCATTTCGAACATAGAAATTCTGATTTCTGTGAAGGGTTGCAGCTATCTGCAAGTTGACAGAAATCAATTTTCGATCGCGGCGGGCTATTTGTTGCGGCTTCGCCGTACGATGACCCGCTGTAAGAGGTCTCCTCTGTCCTGAGCAGTGAGAGTTTAAGACTTTGGTCGTCACCCAGCAGATGGCGTTGCCTCTTGGAGGTTTACACCATCCGCACCAGATTCAACCGATTTTTGAGTTCCTTTTTGCACACAACGCTCAGTGTAAACACTTTCCCATTATCTTCAATTGATTGTTCCCTCTCTAAGTGCACCAATCCAATGCGTCCCTGATCCTTGCAATCATTTGAAATTAAAGGGGGTCCTATCCAAACACAACTGGGGGCGTGTCTGCCGCTCTCGCTCACATTGTCCACTTACGTGGCTGTTGATTTTTCATTACTTATATTCATATTCATTTTTCATTATATTGGAGAGTTTTATTCATCGGGTGAACTAGATTGGATCAAATGAAATAATATATTGAAAAAACTCATAGTACTCCATAATTTTCCTGAATATACGTAGTTTGAAAACTACAACGGCATAAAAATTAATGAAATGTACTGTTATGAGAATTGAAATTCAAATAATTTGACGACTTACTCTTCACAGGACAGAGGGCCAATTGCACCGTTTCAACTCAACAGAGATTCAACTAAGCTTGGCTCAATCTTTAAGGAACGTGGAAGCTGATTGGCAAATCCATAGCAACAAAGCCTGGCTCAGATAAAGCACAACTCAAGAAAAGCGGTGCAACTGGCCCTGATTTTACCAGCTAGTGGAATTCCAAATCAACTGATTTTTTGACAAATGAAACAAACCCTCATAAACAAGATACAAACTCCAACAAATGCTCTGAAGTTTCTCGCTCTTTATTGATTAATCGCAAATATAGCAAACTTTGAGCGCCGAAGGTAATCTCGTCGTTTCCCAATTTCCCAACATCCTGGCGATACTCGGGAACGTTAAGCAGCCAAAAGTCAAAACAGCATTTAGGCAGATCTAATCTTACGCGAAACTCGAAAGAGCAATTTGCCAAAAGACGACAATTTCCCTACGGAACTTTATTGCCTTACATTTCCTTTCTGACAAATTAAATTTCAGCGTCGGGATTGCCTGATTCTATGAATTTTTTATCGCTGGAAGAATCTCATTATCTCTTTTGAAACCACCTGCACAAAGTGAGTAATTGAGAACCCTTTCGTTTTGACGTTTCATTCATTATTCATAATAGGATCCCAAATATTATATTTCATCTTTCATATAGACTGCGAAATATTGATTCTCTGTGAAAAAATTAACCAGACTTTGATTTACCAAATACATTGTTCGAAATAATTTCGATACATTCGAAAAAACATAAGAATATTTTATGTTCATTGATTCATTCATTCATTAGTATCTCCACAGGGTTGGTGAGTGCCACCACATATAACGGCTTATAGAACATGGAACTATTTTCCCGTTCCCTTATTAGGATAGACAAGGCCTGCAACCAAGCTTTTCATAAACACTCCTGGATGAAGATACTATTCTCAAACGACTATAGATGTAACTTAATACCTCATTCGAAATAGAATATTCCTGACTTGTTATTAATGCTGAGATAATTCGAGTAGCACTTAAAGATACTTTAAACTAACTTTCGAAAACATGTTCATCTCTATGACCTGGGAAAGTTGAAAATTTAGCGTAGCTCACGGCGAACTCCCATTTGATTCTTCTTTTTTTTCAAATAAGAAAATTGATATTGTATACTTCAGTAGCAATTTTCTTCTCCTGAAGATTCTGACCTTGTTAGCGAAACGCGCGTCGAGGGCAATAATATCAGTTTGGTGTTAGATACACCTGATTTGATAATTCAATATTGTAATCTACGCCCCCAAACAATATAAAACATATATTGGAATCCTGATGTTGTTGAGAATTGTGTATAGAAAAATATGCAGACAATTTTTGAAATATCTATGTTGTTAAACTGATATTATTCATTATCACCTGATATGGAAATTATGATAGTGGTAATAGGTTATCAAACTCATATATTATCAATATTGCACCTCACAATATCCACTTGAAATGTATTGTCAATATTGAACCAATATTCATACTGAAATATCGTTTTTTCAATATTGATCCATATTATTTCAATATCAATTTTTCCACTTACGATATATCCATATTAGTTTGATATCAGTTATTCTACTTGCGATATATCCATATTGGACCAATCTGAATTCGGTATTCAGCCAATATGATGTGCTTCTTGGGTGGTTGTGATATTCTGGGCCAAGGTTAATGTAGTAATGTTGGCAAATTCCAAATATTATTTCAGCGGTTGGTTCCTGTCCCACTGAAGTCAATTGAAAGCTTTCGCGTTGATCAGTACCATTCAATATAATCTCCAATACTATACGTATTGATTCGAGTTTTTCTTTCAGCGAAACTTGTGGAAACTAAATCTTAGAGATTATCAATAATATTAAGACTGAGGCATATGGAGCTGATAATATTAACAAAACAATAATGTGCTGCCCTATAATCATTCCCTCTATTACTCAGATCATTAATTAATGTTTAACTAATTGTAACTTTCCCGACTCTTGAAAATCGAAGTCGAAGTCTTTCCACTTTCTAGGGATAACAATCCTGAACAATTCAATGACCTCAGCCCAATAAGCATTTTTTCGACGCTCTCAAAAGTAATTCAGTGAATTATGGATATTCAAATCAGACATATTCTTGTTAATGATATCCTACTCCTCAGAAAATCCGGTTTCAGATGTTACAGTACTGCACTTGCAGATGTTGCAAAAATGAAATGAATAAAGATTTGATTTCCGAATTAGAGTTTCAGTATATCGATCAGCATCGTGCCGCTGTATCGGGCTCAAATGAAAACAAGCACACAAAAATCAGGTGGGAGTCTGCAAGAATTCGAAGCAGATTTGAGACGCCTGACTCAGCTGGCTTACCCAGAAGCTCCCGGAGATTTCAAGAAACAGCTAGCGGTGAATATTTTTATAGATAGACTGTGACCTGGAGAGAGAATTCTGCAACTGACAAACTTCAAGAGAAGTAGCGATGCCTTAGTAAGTTCTCTAGAAGTGTGGGCGACCTAAAACCTCGATGCCAAAGTGTGACCAGTATCAATAGAAGAACCTAACAACGATCTGGCGCAGCACCTACTTTATTCGAGAAGATAAAATCATTGATAAGAGGAATGAGCACCCAGAAGAAGAAGACATGTTGAAGATGTGAAAAAATTGGACATCTCATAAAAGACTGCAGAGTGAAAATGCCGCAGGGGATCCGCTAGAGTTGACCGCAGGGGGAGAATACCACAGAGGACATGTTATAGATGTGGAAGACCGGGACATCTCATTAATGATTGCAATGTGAGAATACCACCATGATCTGTCAGGATGCCGCGAAGATCGCATTCACCTGCGAGGACAAGGTCATCGAGGGTCATCCGTGTTAACGGGCTAATAAGAATAACCGATAGTCTAACCATATCAGGGAAAGTGAATGAAATAGAAGTCATATGCACCTTAGACACTGTTGCTGCAGCGACTCACCATCACAGATACAGTGTACCTCGCAGGCATAGAATATCAATTCATACTAGGAATAGATTTGATCAGTGACTATGGGTTTTCATTCAACAATGGAGAGAAGAGTATAAAGTTTGGAGAAAAAGAATTTGTCCTTACAACCTCAGGAGAAGAGACGACTCCTGCGAAAGTGCGATCAGAAAAAATTGACAGAAAGTAGTTTGTGCTACATTAGGTAAAGACACTGGATGCAGCGTCCAGCCAAAGGATGAATCTCCTAGGAATTTGGTTTTCATATGAACTCTGGTGAAGACAAAACAACTCATTCCTGTGAAAACTGCCAAGAGTTTTACCAGAAGTAAGAGTGACATTTTGAGTTGACAATAAAATGGACTAACTTGGTAAAACACAAAATCGATACTGACCAAGCCATCTGATTTGACAAGAAGATAAGCAACGGGAGGTGAAAGAGCGGGTTCACAGGATGAAGCCTCAGATCTTAAAGTAAACACTGACGGATTCAAAGGTGGAAATCGGGGGTGGCTGTACAACCCGTAGAAAAGGAATTCCTGCCGAATTAGCACCATATGACACTATACGATAGTGAAACAAAATAAACGACGTAGTCTATAGGGTCCAACGCAGTTCCTAAGCAAAAGTGAAGGTGGTTCATTTCAAAAGGCCCAAATGTTACGATGGGGATAATGTTACGAAATCTTCTAGCGTCGCCACCAACTGCTGTTTACAGCCACTCATCAGCATAAGAATTGAACTTGGATCGATAGGGGTATTTATATAAAGCTGGATTAGTCTAAACAGATATTCTCTATTCGAACAGAATATGAAGGAAAAGGATTTCGTTGACAGGGCAATGTTTTAGACTTGAGAACTCAGTGGAGTTTAGGTAGATAGGTAACTCTAGTAAGAAGTAAAGTTTATAATGAATGTTGAATGCATTAGTGTTTTCTCAGCGAATTATGAGTCAATGCACTAGTAGCATTCTTAAGGGAAGCTAATGAAAACAGTTTGATATTGCTCGGAGTATTATTTAGTTAAGCGAACCGCGGATATTTTTTCAAGTATAAGTTCATATGTCAAAATTCGAAACCGTTTTGCATTCCTGAATTTTGACATTTTCAGTTCATTCATTTTTTCTCTTATAACCTTTCTACTCTTACTTCGAATATTCTTTTTTATTTTATGATTTTTAACTATTCGTAGTTATCAAAGAGAAATGATCTCACTACCTATATTATCTCTATCTGTTCGGTACCCAGATAATGTGTAATATCATGCCATGGTTCGTTTCCCATAAACGAAATTTCATGTCAAAAAAAGAAAGGTATCGGAAATGTGCCGAAAAATAAGTGTTTTTCCGACCTGTTCCTGTCCTCAATCAACGATCGTTCATTTTCAATCTTATGATTATTTACAAATCATTGTGATCAGTGGTAAGGTAAGGGAAAACCATGTGAGATCGATCCCAGAAGTTTGGATTTCTATTTTGTGCGAAGAAATACGTCACTTCTCGTCAGCTTCTGATGATCTACAAGGCACAGATACAGATACAGTATAGTTCTCACGTGTGGGACCGGCATCAAAACATTCATTAAAACTTCTTGACCCTATTTAGATTAAAGCAACCCGTCTTGGCAATTCTTCGCTCACGGACTTGCTCACTTCTTTGGAGTGAAGGGTGGAAGACTTGTCTCTCTTCTATAGATATTTCCACGGCCGATATTCTTCTGAATTGTCGGCAATCGTTCCACCCTTGGCAGTATCTTCACGGAGGACCCGACGATTACAGAATTCCCACCCCTTTGTTGTGAGCTGTTGTCTAACAGTTCTCGTACATGAGAGAATCAGGGTTTCGGAGAAGAAAATGAATACCTATATATTTTCTGTACGTTTCGAATGAAAGAATAATAAAAGAACATTTTTAATGATGAATAAAACTTATCAATCGTAGAATGGTAATGGATTGGCCTTCCATCATATATATTATCAATTCTATTGAAACATGTTGCAAAAAACGAAAGGATCAAAATACAAATCAAATAAGGTACCACATTTGATTTGACCATTACCATTCAGCAAGAAACATTGTCGACCACATTTAAGCAAACGTAATCAATCGTAGTTTCGGCGGCCTTTAAACTAGACCATTATGGTGATTTTGATAAAGAATTTGGAAAAAAGTACAGTGTCAGACACGAATCGTCATACATTTTCGAAAAATGTAATTTTTTTTTAATAGTTATTACTAAGCTTTGTCGTCAGGAAAATATCCTCGGTGGTGGATTTTTCTGAAGGTACATCAAGTAGTGAAGTGGCGAGGATGAAATACCTGGCAACCTTCTGTCCAAGGTGGTAACCAATTTGATCGAATCCCTCCTATATCTCACTAATCTCTCCTTAGTTGAAGGCATATTTCCATTTCGACTCAAACATGCAATAATAGTACCTATCCACAAGAAAAATGATAAGCACTCGATTTCCAACTACAGGGGAATTGCATTGCTTTCTCCATTTTCCAAAATATTCGAAAAATCTTATCAAAGAAGACTCCTCTCTTTTTGCAAGAAATACAAAATCATCTCAGGATGCCACGTTGAATTTAGTCAATGAAGTCATCTCTAATCCGGAAAGAGGTGAAAAAACGATGAGTGTTCTATTTGACTTGTCACGAGCTTCCGATACTGTTGATCACGAACTACTTTTGAGCAAGCTGTTTTCTCTAGGAATTCGTGGATCATCTGTGGATAGGTTGCGATCTTATCTTGATTGCAGAACTCAAAGTGTGGAGGTTAAACTGGAGGCTTGAACCTTCCACTCCAAAACCTGTATCGTTCCTATTGGTGTGCCCCAGGGCAGCGTCCTAGGACCCATGCTCTTTCTTTTATTTGTACATGACCTCAACAACAGTAACCGTCAACATTTTACTATGCAATTCGCCGACGACACTTCGTTCACTCTGAAGTCCTCGGAATACGAGGGTTTGTCGTGTCAGGCCAATCAAGCAGTTGCTACTATGCAAAAATATTGTTTTGAAAATGGTCTCATTCTCAACAGCTCCAAAACGGATACAATCGTCTTTTCACTAAAAGAGATGGATCGCAGTGTTCTGGTCAAGGTAAATGGCAGGTCAGTTGAACAAACATCATCTGTGAAATTCTCAGGTTTGAACATTGATGCTCAACTCTCTTGGGATGAGCACATCGATTTAATTTTGAGTAAAGTGTGGAAACATTGCTTTGTAATTCGAAATCTCCGTCATTTGGTTCCCTTGAATATATTGAAGAGCTATTATTATGCTTATATCCAATCTTCACTCAATTATTGTCTTATCAACTATGGTAACTGTACAAGAATAAACGAAGTACTAATACTTCAGAAAAACATAGTAAGAACAATGTGTTTCAAAAAATATGACTACTCATGTAGGGACCTGTTTACCGAACTGGATATTTTAACCATTGTTTCACTACATATATATATATATATATATATATATATATATATATATATATATATATATATACTTGTCTACCGTAAATTGTGACATCCGGTAAAAATATTTACGTTATGACATCCGAGGGGAAAGAGGGGTGCGACAGAGATAATGTACTCGTGACATCCAGTATATATCTAATATACATTCACAGGCAGTCTACGTCGAAACATCCTCAAGATATCGTAGGACATTGTGACATCCTAACAGTGTTGCCACGAATCAAGTTAAATATCCAACTAGAGGATCAAAAATCATATTTCGAGGAAATAACAGTTAAAGCAGAAGACATTTTTTCCAACGAAACTGTCTGGGACGCTTGTAACTAGTGAAATAAGGAGGCGAAGTAAGGATAGTCTTATGCACCATTTCCATCCACCACTAGTACATTTTCTTCTATATATATATATATAATATGAGTAGATAAATGATGGGTCAAGTGGTGGTAGGTGAATAATATTTCAAATTAGAATACAATTCATATGAGTGGTACACGTTTGTAAAGCAACTTGTTCGTTTTGGCCATTGGTTATAATCCTGTGTTTATTAGAAATGAAAATGACTCATCAAAAAACGTTTTGAAAATTGAGCTGTCATTCAATTGCAATAAATAGATAAAAATAATGTAATTATATGTATAACCCAGGTTATTCTATTACTAACAGATTTATGCGGTTGCCAATCAATGCACCAGTTCGAATACAATAGCGCCAAGGTTTTTGGAATCTGTTACTCAGAGAGATCCTAACCTACATCACACATTGAAATTAATAATCCTACACTTTCAAGCGCATTTGTAGAAAAGTTCGTCCTTGTGAGGGTGTTTTATTTATCATTCATTTTGTTCATTTAGTAAGTATGCCTTCAGTGTATACATTTATGATGAAGCATCTTCATTATAAGCTATTTTTCTGAGCTGTGAGCTAGTGATCAACAATCATTTGCAAGATTTGTGGAGTTAGAAAAAGAAAACATCAATGAAACATATTATTGTTTATTATATTTATTCACAATAAACATTTTGATTTGAGCCCACGATTTATTCGCGAACACGTTTGGATGGACTGAAAATTATTTCTCTGTATCTGTAGAGTAGGGAGAAATGAGTGTAGACCCACAGCACTTAGGCCACAATATGACCCATTGTACATCCTCCCAAGGAGTCACCCTCCTAGGACATTGTCCATCCTGCCTTATCCAGGAAGGAGGACAGGTCACCAGGAGACATATCCTCAATATCGGCAGGTGTAGGCCGAGACTCACCGAACACACACTCTCTTATCGATGATAGCTCCAGACATTCACATAAGACATGCCTGATAGCTTCATCTTCCTGTTCACACATCCTGCATAGAGGTGTGTCCACTAGCCCCATAATATGGAGGTGTTTCCTTAGTTGACAGTATCCAGTCAGAAATCCCACTGTTGAACGTAGGTTGTTCCTGGTCATCGCCAAATATTTATTCGGATCCAGTTTCCCAGGGTCGCCCAGGGTGATCCTGGCAAAACTGCATGCTTTGGTTTCATCCCATCTCTTAAGGGATTGACTATGGGTGTAACGTTCGGCTAGTTCCGCAATTGTCGAAGTCGTTAAGTCATGGGTGTCACCTGCTTCCAAAATTTTTAGTCCAGCCTCCATCCTGGCCAAACTGTCAGCAATGCGGTTACCTTTGCTCTTGTCGTGCCCTTTGTCCCACCTTAATACGATATCATTATCTATCGAGGCGTTAGCTAAATCTTGGTGGCACTCTAGTACTAACCCTGAGATAATACGTTGTTTATTCAAGGTTAGTAGGGCTTGTCTACTATCAGTGCAGATTATTATGTTTTTGCCAGAAATTCCTTTTCTGATTAGCTCTTTTGTGGCGATTGAGATACCAGTCAGTTCTGTTTGAACCACGCTGGTATTTTTCCCATTCCCCACTTAATCCTTAGGCTAAGTGATCTGGAGTAAACTCCACATCCTGATCCTTCCTTGGTTTTTGAGCCGTCTGTGTATATGCGTATTGCATTTGCAGCATCTGCCTCAGTGTTCTGTTTTATTTGTATTTTGTAGGGTTCAGTAAACACAAACCTGGATTCAAATGCGTCACTGGCTGCCTGTAGCAGAGGTACCGCAGTGAGCGCCTTTCTCCACAGGCCCAGCCTCAGTTGACCCATTCCTACCTCGGGGCTTACACTAGCCGTGCGCAATCGTAGCATGGCCATTAGCTCCTTGACGTGCAGGTCCAGAGGTGTCAGACCAGTAACTAATTCCATTGCCGCGGTTGGTGTCGTTCTCATGGCTCATGTGATGTTTAGACAAGCCATTCGCTGTATTTGATATAATTTTTGGATGGCCGTTGCTTGTAGAGTTTTCGGTCCCAATGCAATGGCTCCGTACGTTAGCATAGGTCTTATTATTGCAGAGTAGATCCAGATGACTAAACGGGGCGAGAAACCCCATGTGCGTCCCACGGTCGTCCAATACTGCTCATAGGCCACAAATGCTCTTTTTGCTCTGCTTCTTTTCCTAGTGAAAAGGACCATCTCCGTCTTCTTGGGATTGATCGACAGTGAGTGTTCTTTACACCATGTTTCTGTTAATTTGAGACCATCCTGCTCTCTAATCACACAATGTGTTCACGAATTTGCCGGTCTGCAAGATAACTATGTCATCTGCATATGCAATTGTGTAGAAACCATTACTGTTGAGATGACTAATCAGGGTATCCAGGACTATGTTCCAAAGGAGGGGTGATAAGACACCTCCCTGCGGACATCTCCTCATGAGCAGTCCCCTCACAGTAATGTCTTCCACATTTATACTTATTGCTCTACTAGAGAGCATCTTGAGTATCCATTCACCTACCACCAGAGGTATGTTCCTGGAGTTAAGCTGCTGGATGATTGTTGGAAAGGTCGTTTTATCGAACGCTCCCTCGATATCTATGAATATACCCAGGGTGGATTCTTCATTATCCAATGATCTCTCGATTCTGCCAACCACTTGGTGAAGGGCCGAATCAGTGGACCTTTCCGGAGTATATGCATGCTGATTTGGATCTAGTGGATTGTGAACTTCATCTCTTATATACCGCTCGCACAGCCTCTCCATTGTTTTCAAGAAGAACGATGTGAGACTAATTGGTCTCAATGCTTTTGGTAAAGTGTAGTCCATCCTTCCTGGTTTGGGTATAAACACCACTCGTACTTCTCTCCACTTACTGGGAACATACCTCAGAGGTAATGAGGCTCTGAATATTCCAACCAGGTGCGGCATAAGAATATCCAATCCTCATTGTAGTAGGGCTGGTCTTAAACCGTCAGGAACTGGAGCTTCGAAGGGGGAAAAGCCCGATATGTCCCACCTTATCTTGTCCTCATCAATTATTGTACTAGCAAATGGCCAGTCGCATTGTGAGAGTGTTATTGGTACTTCCGTCCGGTTCGTCGTTCCAGGGAAGACAGAAATTGGGTAGTGAGTTTCCATAAGAATCTCGGCGCTCTCTTGGAGGTTGGCGGCTTTGTCGCCATTTTCCCTCGTCAGGATGCCGATACTCTTATGGTGGTCGCTTGAGAGTGCCTTCTGTAGCGGGAAATCTTCGATTGCCTCACAATAGACTCTCCAGGCTTCTCTTTACTTTCGTCTGCAGACTTTTTCGAACTCTCTGAGGTTGGCTTTATATATTTCCCAGTCCGCTTCGAGTTTTGTTCGTTTTGCTTTGTTAAAGGTCGTTCTTGCTGTCTTTCTGAGGTGTTCCAGTTCAAGGCACCACCATTTATTGGTTGTGCTTTCTGTCTGTACCATCCTCATCGGACAGGATTCCTTATAGGCAACGTCTATTTTGTTTTGGATAGATACCGTGTACTTTTCCAATTCTTCACTATTGCCAGGAGTCAGGGCCTCTGTCTCCCGCAGGGCTCCTTTCAAGAGTCGATTGTATAGAGCTACATCCGTCCTCTTCGGATCGCGGGTTTTTTTAGTGGTCCTGAGATCCTGGTTTACCGTATAGGTCAACCAGCGATGGTCTGACATAGAAATATGATCAGACACTTGCCAGTCTTGAATTTTATTCGATATTTTGGCTGTTGTCAGCGTAATATCTATTAATGTTTGGCTACGGGCGTTAATGAATGTCGTAATGATTGAAAATTAAAATCTTAGAGTAAATTCATTATTGTCAGCCAATGAAATCACCACATTTTTGAATGAAATCGTACCAAAACACTCTTGTGGAGCTTTCATTTTGAAGTAATTGGTATGGACAAAAAATCAAAATTTTTCATCCCGAATCCTCGCATACCAAATTTGAAAAGAATCTCGTCTTCCACCTTCAATTCATGAATTTAAATGAAAAAGAAACATAAACTCAGACCCCGAAAACCCCCACAAACCAATTTTGAATCGAACCAGATCATAATAACGAAACTCATCCGCCATATTGGAATCGCTATATTGAATATATGAATTGTGAATGAAATTTTGTCAATATCAAATTGGTACATCTGACCTAAACAAACGAACTAATACACGAATGAAACTAAATAATAAAAAAGATAAACTGAGTTGCTTCAATGTGGTTGACAATATCCTTTGCTCTAGGGTAATGGTTCGAACTTCCATTGTCCATATTAGTAACTCTATTGAAACGTGATACTAAAAACGAAATAATAAAAAAAAGGTATCGCCACTAGACGAAACGACAAAATATCGTGGGTATACTCAACTTGAACCTTGGTTTCAACATCTGTTCATATTATTTCATTTATTTCTTCATTGACATTTTTTGACTAATATTACATATTCGATATCTCACTTTTCTTGTCACAATAGTATTTCATTTATTCCTTTTACATACAATTTTCTGACTAATACCTAATAATCGATATCTCAGTTTTTTGTCACACCATTACTTTCTTTGACCAATCAAACCTCCAATTTCATTTTCAACCAAAAAATTCATGTCGACCTTTTTGTTTGGATTTGATCACCTTATTTGTTTTTATATTTCAATTTCTTCCGTTTTTAGCAACAGGTTTCAACAAAGTTGATAATATGAAATAATAGCTGATGATTAAACAAATATAAGTTGGACGAAGATTCATCTTTTTTTTTCCTGTTAATATTCCCAAGACAACTGGAGACAATTGTTACATCTCAAAAAATGGTAATATTATATTTTCCTTAACTCTTCCCAATACTCCAATTTCTCACGACAGTAGGTCTTTCTGGAAGTCACATAATGCACTCACCATAAAGGGAAATCCCGATAACCTATTCTGAAAGTATAACATCCCTAAAAATATTTTTGTGGCGTTGCCAAATGTTGGATGTCACAACTCATCATGGACTGATAACAGTGTATACTTGCAGGATGTCACAGGGTTTCTTCCTCCAATTATATACACGTCACCGGTGTATACAAAAATATTATATCCGAGGATGTATATGAATTTTTTCTTATATAGATTCTATACTTTATGGCATCCTTTCAAAATAGGTACCCCCTGCACTCTTCATCATCCAGTTGGCCGAAAAATGAAGAAAACGTTGTGACATCCGAAATTGGATGTCACAGCGTTGGAGGATGTCACAATGTAGATAAAACTTTTGTATGATGATGTTACAAGGATAGGGGGACGAGACTATATATATATATATATATATATATATATATATATATATATATATATATATATATTCAATTGTGTTGTTTATGTCAAAACTCATCCTGACAAATTTCAATTAAGAGATAATTTTCGGATTGCCACAGGATATACGTTAAGATCAAACTTCAATTTTATTGTTCCCCACCATAAATCGATGAAAGCAGCAAATGGACCCCTAATAATGCCCATAAAATTATTTAATAAACTACCAATCTCTCTTTAACAGTTATCAAACCTGCATTCCTTCAAAAAATTGTTAAATGAAAAAACATTTTATTCCGCCAATGAATACTTCCACGCTGATTTGGAAATATGAACCACTCGATTGAAAGAGTTTCAATTTTTCTATTTTCAATTCTATTTTATCATATATTCATATATTTTAACGATTATTTTATTATACATTATGTATCTTAACATTTATACTGTTATATATTTATATAGGTATTTCTACGATCATATTGAATAGTATCAATGTTCAAACTCGCTTATTTATACTTATCACACTTTGACACTTTCATATCCTTACTATTTTATGTGTATGTATATATGATTGTATTGTATATTTATATATTTTTTCTGTATTGTATATTTCTATATTTTAGTTGAATTGACTTTTTCCACGCTGTAAAGTCTCTGGAAATAAAATTGAATTGAACTGAATTGAATTGAAGTTTAGATCCATCTTTGGATAGTTTTGTCGGTACTTCCTACTCAAGAGATTAGTATTTCTTGGTAACTGTATTTCCTAATAGCCTTAAACAAAATATAAATTTAATAACAGTTGAGATTCCACGAAATTTCGGTAACGTACATAATGATGATATGACTTCATTGAATGATCAATTATTGTTGTTTACTACACGGAGCTCTGATTACTTATAAACATAGATGAATCCACAGTTCTGTATCAAATACATTTTTGTGGAAATGAGTTTCGACAAAGTTTGAAAACTGATATTTCGGATCATGACCGACTATACCATTAGACTAATCAAACATTTTGTAACTGGGAACTGATCTCTCTGATTTGTTTATCAAGATTGAAGGAGTGCCTTAGGCACAAAATTAATGGTGTATCCCAGAACTTTACTCTGTAAGGTTCAAACTTCGGCTGACCAACTCCTACGACGACAAACTCCTCAAAATTTATGTTCATTCTCTGTGTCGACCACTGAGACATAATGGGAGTTCAATCGATTCCTGGTCTTGACCTTTCATTTGTCATTGCTCTCAAATACGAGATGATTTAGGGCATATTAAATCTATCGGTGGAATTTTGATTCTCTTGAACAATCACGGTTCACCGCAATTATTTAACGTAAAACAATTCACATTGCAAGTTTTTCAAGGGGTGGGTGTTCATTTTCTATAAATTATTGAGTCCTCTCCGATGGATGGGGAATATTTGAACAATTGCTTTTGGTGAGTGATGACATTAAAGGGCTTTGAAATATTTTTTTATGAAAAATATTCTTATGGAACTCAACTAATTAACGATGAATGTGATAATTCATTTTCATGAATGTTCAAAAGTTCACCATCCATTTTCTGGAAATGAAATATTCTTGACCTTGTTCAAAATTTCTGGGGTTATCATTTCGAATACTTATTATCCTTGTACAGACTCTGTATTGGAATAAGCTTGTAATAGTGAAGATTTTCACCATCTTGCTATATCGTATTGTTAGTTCTAAACTAACAGTGAAAAGGCAAAATGGTGTTTTTGGTCTAACATATATCCGCAAATATTTCGAGATGGCCACGAAAGATGAATGTGTTGGCGGATATTTTGGATATACTCGAAAGAAGATTTATCTAGATTGAAGCATTTTCAAAATCAAAAAGATCAATGAAGAATATGCATGGTGAAAAAGTCAAAATCATCTCATGTAGCTAATATTTGGTATATGAGCTGAGAATTATTCTGAGAAAACCTCTTCAAATTTTTTTTTATATTCCGTCAGCCCTATTTTTGTATTCCTCTTCGGGATTAAATGAATGACATTTTTCTATTATTTTTCAGATCGATTGAAGTGAAATTTCGAATGAAGTTATTAAAGAGGAAAAGTCTCGCATGATATGGACTTCACCAGTAACGCAGTATAAAGACAATGCAATAATTTTCCGTCTAAAGTTTTTTATATGTAAGCAGATTGAACTATTGTCACAAACTTGATGCTTTGTCCTATCTTACAATTTTATAGAAAATGTGCTCCTCCTTCAAATGCCTTGCAACCTTTGAAGCTCAAGTACGTATTATAGACATACTAAACGTACTAGCGACATACACAAGGACCGACTTACGTCTTTTTGACGTACCTGGAGCATCCAGAATCTGTACAATGAAGCAACCTTTTGATTAAGGAGTAAATGACTTACCTGTGGGGAAATTCAATCCTTACTATACGGGAAGACACGTTCGATTGGAACAACCCTCCACATAAACAGACAGTTCTGTTTCCATCAACAATAGGCTGATGAATTAATTTTCTCAATCTCTGATCAGTTTCAGCTACTTGGTCTGTGCCGCCTATGCAGGCATAACAAGAATGTGTGAGGGTTAAAAGTGATAGTTTCCCCTCTAATCAGGAAGTTTAGAAAATTTTTTGCTATGTTCGAATATAGTGTAAACCCATATAATCTCCTGTGCTTATGTATAGGTAGGTGGTAAATGATTGGTTAGCAAAACAACTATTCTGCATCTACCCAATCGCATAAAAAGTTACTGCCTGCATCCACTGAAATATTGTATTTCTCAAAATCATGTTCTACAAAACACCTGGAACTGATCTGAATCGATCAATTCCCATTATTTATACTGAATTCATTTTTTCCCGAGTGAATAAAGATTCGAACTCAGGACGTCAAAGTGGTACTTACAATGAATCAAAATTTTCAGGTGATTTGTACTGAAGTAACTTTTTCTCCGTTATATTAACTGACCTATCCGTCAGTCAGTCGAATTTGGGTTGAAGAATGACATGTTATGAACATTGTATAGCAATGTTCTCACAGATGAGAAAAGTTTCGAAAAAACAGCACAAACCGCTGTTACCTCGCTTGTATCTGAATAGAATTCAGGTTGAAAAATATCATGAACATTGCCTAGCAATGGCCATTTGGACGAGCAGAGTTTTGAATGAACGGAGAGGAGAGCATTCATTTCCTTTATGTAAAAACTGCAAGAATAGTCAAGAGAAAAGATATGCTCACCTTGATCTGATGCATCTGGGGACTTTCCTTGGATTGTTATCATATGAGTAAGGTTCCATCTCGCTTATATCTGCGAATTCGGGATGAAATATGTCATGAACATTGTACAGCAATGTTTTCTATCTAGGTGAACTATCTTTCGATCTTCTATATAGCATACTACAAAATATGCTACTGCAAAACCCTGTACTGTCTGGATCCGATAACGATGTATCGAATATCAACCTCCCAATCTTCCTCAATTTCTTCTTCATTTTATCACATTTCCATCTATGGTTTCGTTCCAGGTATTTTCCCAATAAAATATTCATTTGCAAGATGTATTCACTAGGGCACTAAAAAACGTAATGAGCTGGCCAGGGCACGATGAGTGAGCGATATGATATCAGTGTTTTTGTAGTTCTCTTCGGGAAAAAAGTAGTGACAAGTAGCACAAAAAAGGCGTGACTAAACATTTTGGCCTATGAGAAGACCGTACCTTGAATGAATAGTAGTAAGACATATTCAAGGTGTACTAGAAAAATACCTTCAGTTGATAACTCATTTAGACTCATTAAAAAGAGTTCTTAAATGAAAAAGGGTGAAAAAACAGAAGGAGGAAATGATAATTTCGAATGAACAAAGAAACATCAAAAAAGTTTTTGCAGAATTTAGTATATGTCCAACTCTATTCGTACTACTACGTGAGAGAAATAGATGAAAATTCCGTGAATGTGTAGTGAAATACTGTTTTTGATGGCATTTTTGAATTTTGCTTTTTAGAGTTGAGAGAATCATAACGGTCCACCAACAAGAAATAAATTGTTTATTGGAACTCTAATTCAGTTTCGTTTCTCCGAAACTGAACGGCAATGAAGTTAATAGGACGCAAAATCGCTCGACATGCGCCACAAATCATGTACGTGTTATTGCGATTACGCCCTCGCTCCATCTCTACGGAAGCCGTCAATTCTAAAGACCCAATTCCGTGAAGGGCGAGTTCATGAAAACCGCTTTGACATGCTAATTGAAGACCAGTAGACCAATGTCAACATGGTTCAAGTTATAATTGTGCGTGTCGGCGAAGTAATTAGAGCTCTCCCTGGACAAGCAAGTATCAAACTTGATGTACCCAACAAATTTTATACATTGAGGGGAAAAAGCGGCTGGTTATTGCTTGAGAGATTGTTCCCATACAATGTGAAATACATACAATTTATACACTTGCAAGAATTGACGAGGAGATAAAACAATGTTTTTGATGCCGTTAAACTTCAGAATATTCGAAACTATATTTCCCTAGCTAAGAATATCTGCTCTACTGATACTCAGTGATATCTATCCAATCACTGAATTTATCTGTTCTGACTTAATTCATCACCTAGTGGTTTCTTTATGGTATCGTCATTCATCAACGTCTCTTGCACATACTATTTTGAACCATATTCGAAGTAATAGCCTGAAGCATCCAACTGCTGGAATAACCATCTTGGATGAAATCATCTTTCGAACAATTCGTTCAGGCCACTCTCAAATCACCTACACAGTAGGTTTCGGCTGGCACCTGTCAGAAAACAACTACTCCCCTGGCTGATACCACGAAGGGCATTGAATTATATCCAACCGGTGCCAGTGCAGGTTTCTTCACAGAAGAAAATCCTGCATTCGCTTTCATCGATACAAATGAAGGAATTAATTTTCAATTATAGGGGACGGACACACTTGCAAACCGGTTTCGGGCTATTTGGCCACTCGTCAGTACAAGGCAGTGCCATCATCAACATAAAGTCGATGACTTCCCTTATTAATCAAAAATCGAAATCCTTCATAGTATCAAGCCCCGACCAAAGCTGATGTGAACAACGAAGTTATTGCACTATCTACCCATGTCGAATGTTTTTACATCTTGGATGATTTCAGTGTAGCCCTAGATCCAATCTCTCAACGAATCAGATGAGGTAGGAAAAGAAGAAAGATGTCGCTATCGGTCTAGAACTTTTTTAGTAATACAGCATATATGTATTCCTAGTGCAACCAATTCTTCCTTCTGCTATCTCACCACTAATTTCGATTTCTA
>JAVJAQ010001618.1:140127-273127 GCA_032362365.1 Zygogramma bicolorata
ACTGAAATCGCTGTTCTGATCAATATCCGATAATATTTCACTTTGCCTAGTAGTTAAATATCTCCACGCGGCCCTATGCCGGGTTAGTCGACTGGAGTGTTCTTGGTAACTAATTCTCAGTTTTTCTTCAGGAAATAATTCGGTGATCAGTCAATGTGCCATGCGCATCTCATGTATGACAAAAATAAATTTTATGTACCTGGTGTTTCATAATAGCAGACAGAACATTTTATATGAATATATGTCCTCAATGGGCAAACTTCTGACCCACGGGGTCAAGGAAAAAAAATGGTAACCTTAACGTAACCCTAGATATTCTCGTGAAAGTCAGTACGGATCTTTTATGCTCAAAAGGCATTTTCTGCTATAAAATATAATGTTATATCCGTGACAGTTTCCCTACTAGATAGAAGCGAATCTATTCTCTTGATATCTTTCCGCTTGACGTACGGTTTTCGCGTGAAAAAATAAAATACATTCTTGAGCATAAGCATCGTGTATTCCATAGAATAATTTTCAAACCACAAAAATAGCCATTTCACCAAAGGTGTTGGATTTCCGGAGGAGTCGATTCCAAGACAATTGCCATTGCCGCTCTAGAATCACAAATTTATCGAAGGAATAATGTGAAACCTTATGAATATGTATTCGGCTGGGATTTTGAGGTGAAATTCTGGTAATAGTATATTACACACCGAGGTGGGAAGTGATTCATTCCTGTCGTGAGATCAGTTAGTTCTATGATCTCGAGACAGGAATGAAACTTCCTGCCGAGGTTTGTATACTATTTTAGTTACAACCATCAAATTTCAATTACAATTAATAAATCTCTGTTTCGTTCTGAACATATCTAAAATATTAAATTTCACGACAAATGACCAAGAACGCGGTTTTCTCAGAATAATGAAGCATAGCTTATCCAATCCATCTTGGCACAGAACTATTAATTTATATGCCCAGCAATCTCTGTGTAGTATACTAGGATAAAAAACACCTATTATATTTTTTCACTGTGTTGAAATTTATTCCTAGAAGGTGTTTTTTCTTTCGTCATGGTCTACAGTACCAGTGTGCAACTGGAAAAGTATCTGAGTTAATGCCAAGATGGATTGGATAAGCTGTAGATATTGTTACCGTGACTACGAAGTATACAATTTTCACCAACATAAATAAATGTCAGATAAAATCTAGAATAGATAAAATGAGGGCGGAAAGTGAGGGCGGGAAGTAGACGTGTGTAATGTGACACTTCCCAACCCTTAATGACGTTAGTAATGACAGCATTACATATCTAGTTGTAAATAAAAGTCATACACTCAACATAACTCAACAACATAAACTCAACATAAACTAAAGTTATCATCAATATTGTACTAATAAAGTTAGTAATCAACTCACCTGGGATGTTTTCAATGGATTGAAAAAAAGTATGCATATCTCTCGTCTGAAAATACACATTTCCATCTCAACAAAAAATATTCTACGTCAAGCTTCTCTCATTGGTTATACCGTCCACTATTTCCTGCTTTCATGGGGATCAGCCTTTCATAGTGAATTCAGTCGGTTGTGTAACTTGGGATTAAATCGAATTGTAAAATTAATGAAGGCGAACATTGATCGTTTTCGTTCATCTATGCTTTGCCCCTATTCGACCAGAATATACAAAATGTAGCAAAGGAAATAGGCTAACTCAAGCACTGCAATACAAATCTAAATCGTTCGAATAGGGTAGTTCCAGACAGACATAATGTTCCTCAGAGAATAATGTGAAGAGATTCAAATCTGGTGAATAATGTTATAACTGACGGATTAACTGTTCAATATGGATATTGAATAAAAAAATTGGTTAATTCAAGTGAGGAAACAAGGAAATGAAGAATCCCAAAAAAAAGAATTGCTATGAGTAGACGGATGTGTCCGATCATAAGATTGTACGTGAAAGCCACATGCTGTATCAGAACTCCATTATATGTTAATGATTATCCTGCCATTGGCACAATAAGCATGTGGTACAAAGGTCTCCCAAGGAGGAGACAATTAAAAAAAAACTTATATCAGATGTTGACATTGTTGGGAGCAAGTTAGCCACGTCCCCGGTCGAAACTCCTGTGACGTCACAGGAAGAGCCTGGCCAAATGCGCCCAACGGGAAGCAACGGCTTTCCAGAATCGAGTTGGAGGGAGAAAATCACAGAAATTGTTCAAGTACTGAATTGTTTCCGAGGAAGTCTTAGCTTCTCACAATAATCTGAAAAACCTTTTTTTTCTCAAATGCAGGGTAAACGGCAAATAAGGTATTCAAGCTGTACTCTAAACTACGTATTTTTTATTCAGTTCGATATATCTGGGGGAAAATCAGTAAATCGAGGAGTAAATTGTTTGAGAAACTTGCTATAGAGCCACAACAGATTAGCTACGAGGATAGTTACTTTTTCTGTTAAGGGAATTGTAAATTCCCATTTCGATATTGAACTAGAAATTTCATTATTTTTCAATAACTGAATAACTGTGTTCCGAAATTATTTTTTCATATTCATTTCATCAAACGATATGAAGAATCGATAAAATCAATACCTTCAATAAAGAAGAAATCTTGAATGCATTCAATTCATACGATCGGAACATTCAGTTTACCATAGAGTCCGAACAAAATATTATTATAACTGAAAGTTACATTAAACTAATCTAGTGAATCTAGTGACAGATTTCATATGAAATGAAGATCAATTTGGTGAAATCACTGAAGAACAGAATTGAAAGAATCACGCATATGAACGAAACCAAAATATAATAGGACTTATAAGTATTCTTCGCCAAAATCTGTATATAAAGCATTTAGTGAATAGACTACTCATCAATATCAACCATCAGTTCAGAACAACCATCACTTGAAAATGTAACTACAGTTTTCAGATCCCTACCATTTCCAGAATTGTCACCAAAATTGTACCATAATCCACATTCACTTCTACTACTTATATTGAAATTGAAATAAAAATGTAGACACACTAAACTGAAACGAAATCGAAACGGAGATAAGAAAAAATGTGAAATCAAGTTGAGTGTACACAGACGTTTCGATCACTACTCTCTACAGTATTCACGAGAAGATGATGGAGTAAACTCAACTTAGAGATTTGGGTCAATACTTTGTCATATGTTCTTCTTGATATTCTTTGGTTCCAGTGTTTATACTTATTTTATCATTATTTCCGTTTCATTTCGGCTCAATCAAAATTATTTTTCTGGCAATTTCAATTTTCTCTATTTCATGCATTATTCAAAGTTCAATTTGATTTTCCAGTTCAGATTTTTTTTTAATTCATTTTTTTCAACCCACTGAGTTTTGGGGAAGGTTTTCCATCCTGAAATTGCGTTCTTTTCAATTTATTTTTGATTTATTTCATTTTTATTATCTTTGACAACATCTTTGGTCGTATTTTGATACGTATAACGAATCATATTTCGGAATGCGGTGTAACAAGGATTCAACATCATCCGCTGTAAAAAATAATTTAAAACTTTTCTCTTTCTGTGCATTTCTACATCGTTTTTCGGGGCTAATCTTTCGTATAATATCGAACTCGTGCTCATACTGTGTTAATTGCCATAAATTAATTGCAGTGTCTGAGACATTCAATCTATTATACGTGCCATCTACATAATTTATGACTGATTACCTCGAATATAATGTTATAATATTATAGATTACTCACATATAATTGGGAGTTGCTATGACAACCTTTCACCGTCATAAGTTCATTTGTCTGCGTTTGTATGAAATATTGCATATTATTATTTGTTTCAGATTTCATTATGTATAAAAGAACATCTGCACTTGTGGTATACTCGCTTCTGGCATCGTTCTGTGGGAATGCCGAATCGGGTGAGTAAAAAGATTTATTTTCGTGAAGTTTTTTCATTTGGGGAAATGAAATATGTCTCTCCACACCAGCGTGGCAATTTTGTTAAGGTTTGCAAAACGCCTAATTCCTTTACAAAATGTAAGTTTCAATAGAGTTGGGTATTAAACTAAGCATGCATCAGTCGCTATCGTCTTCGACAGTCATCAGAAGATTCAAACAAATAATTATGAAATTTGTTTCGGAAGACTAAAAAATGTCTGGGGTTTATGTTCAGATATTGAGTATAACGTCAATATAAATCAGCTGTGTGTGTCAGTGTTGAAAATAGTGAATGGTTCCTCAGCTACCCTCATAAACCTAAAATGAAATAGAAAAAATATGAAGTTCGGCATGTGGTATTATTCATACCAGAATCGTTATTCGTATACTAAGGCCACAAAATGCTTTTATATAATCCCAATAAACAATGTGTCATTTCAAAACGACATCGTTTCAATGCGAGTTTAGAAAAGTAATATGACGGCGTCATTATCACAGAGTTTCTATGGAAACGAAATATAGAACAACATTCAGTTTGCCAGCGGTTACTCTGGGCAACGGCCGTAAGGAAAATTGCCCGCAGTTACCCTGGGTAACGAAAACAAAATATCGGCATCGGTAGCAAGAGACCTGTTTCCTTGTTCCCGCAATCAACCACTCCACGAAGAAACAAATTACATTTCACTATATGAGAAATAAAATTTTTCATAATAATGAAGTGAATTTTCATCGAATGGCAGCTATTTATTTTATTTTATCTCACCTTTTTTATGAAATACATGAACTAGATTCACGTCCCTCCGTCTCACCAGGTATTTTTCTTGTTCGATTTGAACTCATAAAAGATGGATTTCATGCTTCGAGCAGAAGTAAATTCTCTTCCTCAGTCTACTTCATACCTTGAAAAGCAGAAATTTTCTTGATAGTGGCTCTAAAATGATCCAGGGCTCATTGGAACCGAAATAACGCTTAGAGAAATTCGTACCTTTCAGTAATCCGTGAATTAGTAGGAATATTTCCCTCATATATAAAATGTTCCATAAGAGCAATGCAATTATCGAAAACTTACAGCGGTAATTGCATTTTATCAAGTCACCATAACAACACACTTGAAACAGTATCGCAAGACGTCAGTAAACAACACAAATAAATGTCAGATAGACTTCAAAAATAAAAAAACATTTCGCGTTTAGGTGAGTACTCCATACAATCTATAGAGGAAAGTATAAATGAACAAAAAAATAACATTTCCTTGAGAATTTCTTTATTCGTGAAATATTCCAATGAATTACATCAGTGCATAAAAATGACCAGATAATTTTGCATTCAAGCGTGATATCTTATACAAATTGCATTCGGCTATTTTCATATTTTGTAAAAGAGCTCTCGTCCTTCGGACTCGGGCACTTTCGCCAAAATATGAAAATAAACTTGCAATTTTTAAATATCACGCTTTCTTGCAAAATTATCGGTAATTTTCATGCAATTGTGCAATTATAACCGAAAACATCAATGTCTCCATATATATTTTATACTTCTTTGCATTTCGCCCATTTTCAATCTATATCAGAATATTATATAGCTGAATATAAACTCTCTGATTCTGTTTTGTTTGGTCTTGCTACTCAAGCAAAAAAATTCGATCGAATATAACTCCTATGAGAATTGATCACTATCATTCCGAAATTCGTCCGGAAAATGCAATAAATCCTCGTTATTTCTACTCCAGTACAGGCCCTGTTTCGGTTTTCCGGTCATAAACGATGAGCATTATATTGCTTTGCGGGACTTGATGCCGACAGTTCCAGAACATTTACCAATTATTCAAAACTCGATGGATTTAGTACATGGAACGCACGAAAAAATGTATGTCGAGAGCTACAATGCTGCGGATGATTGAATTCATTTCAGTTCGGAAAAACTGGGTGTGATGTCGTTGGATGATTGTTAATATCAAATACAATTCGATAACCAACGGAATGATGGGATGTTGAAAAGATGAAAGAAGGCTAGATGCTGTAGGAGCCTGTCTTGTTCTAGAGATGGAATCCTTCAATACTGGAAAAGGAACCGTCACGATGAAAAATTCAAGGGGTTTTTTTACATTTTAAAGTGGAAATTCGAAGAATCCATCGAACAATTATTGTTTGACCACAGCAGGGATGACTTGCTCAGCAGGCCTGGATAAAATTGAACTATAAGATGATCCGACGTGTCATGTCTGTCTGGAAGATGATGCATAGCATACAGGTATATTTTGTGCTTACCATGCTACTGGATGAACCATCTTTTCAATGTCAGACAGGAGTTCCACCTTCTACCTTGGGCTGAAAAGATCATTCGCCAAAAAACTAATGGGCTCTGTCAGGAATATAGATTTATTTGGTGGAATTTGAATTGGTATGCCTCACAATAAACTATGATTGCCGTAGAGGATCGAAATTATTCCTCATTATTATTACATCCAACAGGTGTTAGCACAGGATTCTTCACAGAAGAAATTTCCGCATATGCTCTTGGCGACACAACTGCCAGAATTAATTTTCAATTATTGTTGTTGTATCGCCAAGAGCATATGCAGGAATTCCTTCTGTGAAGAATCCTTCGCTAACACCTGTTGGATGTAATTCAATGCCCTTCGTGGTATGAGTCAGGGGATTAGTTGTTTTCTGATAGTCCGTCAACCTTCAGTGTAGGTGTGTTGAGGCTGGCCTGAACAAATTGTTCGTTTAGAATATTTGATTTGAAGCCAATCTTCAAGCATACCCAGAATATTTGTGACATTCGTTATTTCCTTGTACTAGGAATTGGGCCATAGATATTATGCTCTTGGTAAGTACCTAGTCTACGGGCAGATGGCACAGCAACGGCTATTTTGCTTGTTGTTTGTATCAGCCTTCGTCTAGGGAAGATACTCTGTTCGAATATGATTTTTAATTAAGGGAAGTCATCGACTTATGTTGATGATGGCACTGCCAAATAGCCCGAAACCGGTCTGCAAGTGTGTCCCGTCCCAATAATTGAAAATTTATTCTGTCAGTTTTATCGCCAAGAGCATATGCAGGAATTTCTTCTGTGGAGAATTCTGCGCTAACACTTGTTGAATGTAATCCGTTGCCCTTCGTGGTATTAGCTAGGGCAGTAGTTGTTTACTGATAGGTGTTAGTCCGTTAACCTACAGTCTAGATGAGTTGAGGCTGTCCTGAACAAATTGTTCATTTTGAATACTTCACGACGTTTGATTGATAGAAGTGATTTCTATTTGTTGATTTGGAGAAGAAAAAAGCCAAAAATAATTAATCAAACTTCATTCTCTCCACGAAAATACCCAATTCCTTAATTCAAATGAGAAATATCTCGAGCGAACCAGAAATGATCAAAATAAACACTCAATCAGATGAGTGAATGTCAAAACATAAATTTTCGCTTCAGTGAGGTATTGTCGCACTATTACGGAGTATTTCTAATGAAAATTAATAAATATTGAAAATACAAAATGACTGTGTCAATAACAAATATTTGAAGTGCCGTCCTCTAGTTGCAAAAGTACTTCGCCTTGGAAAATAACATTTGTATTTGCGAAAAGTGATCGTGTTTTTGTCAACTTCTATTCCCTCTGAATAAACAAAGGCGTGTATTCGGCATTTTCACAGAATGATTTAGACTCACTGCCAGATATAGCCTGAAAATGGGAAAGAACATCGTTTTGCAAAATGACAATAGTTCAAGTCGTCACATCACTGGTCAACTCGATGGACGTTCATAGGATTCGAACCCCATTGATTTTTTCTGGGGATATGATAAAAACTAAAACCAAGATAAGTCGACATAAACCTTAGGTGAAACGCAAGCACTTTTAAAAAATTCAAAAGTAATTTGTTGAGGCGCTCTAGGCGGTTGTTGCAACTGAATGGAGACATTTTAAAAATGTTTTATGGAATAATGGACCTTGGTAGAAAGAGAGAGACGCATTTCTGAAACAGAATATTTCGAGTAAAAAATGCGTCACTTAGAAAATGCCTTTCTAGGTAATGGCTACCGCAAGGACGAAATTTACAGAGCCTTGAGAACCCCAACAGGGATGTTCAATGAATGGCCCCAAACCAGCCGTTAATGGACGGACTTTCCTGTCCTATACTAACGGTGTGAGGGATCGCATTGGAAGACTGCTGGAAAAACATAGGGTCAGAACAATTTTCAAGACTACGAGAAGAATTCAGGAAAGCCTCAGATCTACAAAAGACCCACGAGATCCACTATCCACTCCGGGAGTGTACCGAATACCGTATAGTTGTGGTTCTGACTATATCGGAACCACAAAAAGGAACATAAAAACGCGATTAACCGAGCACAAAAGAAGCTGTCGAAATGGCCAAACACAAAAATTGGCGGTGGCCGAACACGCTCTGTTGGAAGGTCATGATATTGACTTCGACGGAACGCAAGTGCTGAACACAACTATGAGCTATTACCCCAGGCTCTATAGGGAGGTCATATAAATTCACAAGCACAAGAACAACTTCAACCGCATAGAGGAGAGCCTAAACAGCCACAGAACATGGATGCCAGCTGTTCAAAATACGCGGGTCCTTCCAATGAGAGAAAAATCGGGAAATAAATTAGAGTTAATTGACAGTCCGATTCGAGGTCCGACAAATAATGACACATCATCTGAACCACATCAAATCAAAGCCTCGCAGCAGGGAAGAATACTTCGACCATTGCCGCATCGACATTGAAAATGTCTGCTGCAGATGCAGACGAAAAGTCTGGCCCAAAAACCTGCAGACCACGCTGAGAAGCCCGGAAACTTCTTACAATTCGAACACTTCATTATCTGATTCTCAGTAGAGCGTTCACAAAACCGCTACACATGCCTCGCTATACAAAATCTTCAGGCCTGTTATGAGTACCTTAACACGCCTGAAGAAGCTATTGTACCGTGAAACCTGTGTTGCCGATTTCTATAGTGTCCAGTAACACAATAATCTGGTGATTAGAAAAACGAAGTTTTTATAAAAACAAAGTTTTTATAATCACCAGGAAACCCTATACCTTCATCTGAAATTTTTGCCTGGGTCAATTCAATTCAGCCGTGATTTTTTTTATTTCAAATTTTTTGCAATTTGCATGGGAAAACAATTCATCACGATACTTGGGAATAAATCCTGAACAATCCACCAGAACCTTGATAAAAACTAACTAATGACATAAATAATTCATGACTCATCAACTACAAAAAATCGGATAACATACATCGACGAGAAGATTCTATTTTTTTTTCAACGTTATTGTTTGGATCTCCTTGTATGTGTTCGTGAAAATGTAGGTACTCCACCGGATAGGACGTTTCATATGGTGAAAATGTTATCAATCGGTGAAAAATGTGTGATTATAAATACTTGGACATATTTCACAGCTCCTCTACTATAATTCTATGACAAACTCAGTACGTGAACATCATTCAACATTTGATGAACCCTGTATAATTTTTTACTTCTATGGTTGAGAATATTTCAACCATTAGTATTATTAGAAATTATAGAATTGGTCGAATAAAACTGGGATTGTATATAAGTCAAAATTGAATATCCTGATGGATTTATAGTGATTATCAAAAAAATGAACCAAAATAGTCACAGAATGTGATTGAAGCTCGTTTCGTATCGATTGGTTTACCCTCGCATTTCATATAAATAAAATCGGACAATCTGTAACGCATGGTTGACGAACCGCATATCCCATTCATGAATACGAATTACGGTTCTATTGCAATTCTACTCCGAGTGAGTTCGATAAATTGTTGATATTTCACTCATTAAGCTAGTGGGGGCCATTGATGGTTCACCAAGGAAAATATGACTTGACACATACACGAAGAGAGCAAAAATATTTTGAACCGAGTTCAATTCATATTTTCCGCCAGTGAATTCGAATAAATCGAATTTCGTCTGGCAGTTATCTGTCAGAGAAAATTTATTCTCATGTCCTGTGCCACGCCGAATATTCGAAAACATCGGACAGACAAGCAGTTCAATTTCAACTCTGCTGTTCATCAGCTTCATTACAATTTGAAATAGTAAAATGATCATTGTGGGCAAAGCAAGAGCATATGCATGGTTTTCGATGTTGGATTGCCCCGTATAAATGAGAAATATAAACATAACTAGAACAGTCGCTTCAAAATATTGGATGATGATAGAATGATAGAATTTCTTCGGAAAGACTTGGGCTTGAGGATTCTGATTATCACCAAGTGATTGAAATGGTGGTATTCTTTCGAAAACTTTTTTGTCAGGTTTATTTCAGGAAGTTCTGTGTAGTATGTATGATAATTGCAAATAGACATTAAACTCCCAACGAAAGTCTTATGAAAGTACGCACTTGATCTAATGGAAACTGGGTAAAAAATTCGAAATCATGCAGATTCACCTATGAAGTGAAGCTGTACTGGTAGAAATACTATGAATATTCCTCAGAAAATAGTGTACCAATAGTAATGGCCAAGTCTGAACCTTTGTGAAAATATTTGTACTCGGGGTTCGAAAGTAATTAATTTCTATATTTTGTTCAATCGATTATCCTATATTTCAGAAATTCTAACATTTCGACATCATACTTATCACCAGTCTACTCACAAGTACAACATCTTGAAGTCGTGCCTATTTAAATTGTGCTAAAGATATAAGGACCAAAAATGATTACCACATCATTCCGGACCTTCCTCCAGATTATCAAAAATTCTAATACGTTCATCGGTTCCTTTTTATTAATTTGATTTGAATTCATAAATACTGTTTATGTTTTCCTGGCCATTACCGATCAAACAAGATACATTTCTACACACTATACGTATGAAGAACCCACTTGCATTTTCGATTCTTGGTTCCTTATATTATTATGCGTATTTTTTTATAGCAAGAACATTGATGATTCCATGAAATTGCCATTACCATCTATATACACTCCTGTGAATACAAAAATGGATCTATAATATATATTACACACTCCACAGACATTAATTACTCCAGCACCAAAATGCTAAATTAAACATGAAATTGTGGTATCTGATGTGCGAAATTGCAAACTGCACCAGGCAAAATATTCACACACCATCAACATCAGATATGAAAATTCACGATAATTAGCCAACCACCCACCTACTTGTACGTAAACCACAATACATATGGACGTGCATCGGAATGGGGAGAAAGCGATGGATTTTATTAACTTTATGTAATAATAAATAATCATCAGCGGTAGAGTTACATCAGTGAAAGTTAAAGAATTAATACTGTAATATGACCTGAATAATATTGGAATTAATAAATTTACCGGCAACTCCACCAGTGGCGTTCCCTGTCGAATATGAGGTAGAATTGGTTTCGGGAATAATTTTAGACATATATCACATTTTATATATATATATATATATATATATATATATATATATATATATATATATTATTAATTGTTCAAGTTTTTATCCGTTTGGTATCTTTTGATTCGTTCGACGTTTCGACCTCCATTTTGAAGTCATTCTCAAGAACTGTGAGAAGAATATATGTCCATACCGTCCTGGTCGATCAATGGCAATGGCGAACAGACAATTGAAGTCTTTGCTTTGTCTTGCTTGGTGATTTCGTAAGGACTGTATGGACAGATATTCGTCTCACAGTTCTTGAGAATGACTTCAAAATGGAAGTCGAAACGTCGAACGAATCCCTGGTAAATCTTGCATATCGCGAAAATCAGGGAAAACATCAATGTACATATATATGTACACACACATATATATATGTATATATATATATATATATATATATATATTTGATCGGCTAGGCTTCCGCGGTTAGAAATGTGCTGGCTGGAACTTCCGGTTGATCCGCGTCTGGAATGATTTACTTGTCTTCACTGGAGATCGAAGATTGATGATAGCCAGCTAGTAAGACAACTCAGACCTAGACGCAAGGTCACTCAGTCTTGAAAATGGCTCCGAAATGGGAGCCGAAACGTAGACAAGTAAATCATTCCAGATGCGGATCAACCGGAAGTTCCAGCCAGCATATATATATATATATATATATATATATATATATATATATATATATATATATATATATATATATATATATATATATATATATATATATATATATTTATTTATTTATATAACATATATATATTTATGATAATATCCTATCAAATAATCATGAAACATTAAAAAAGGCATTTATTTGAAGGTGAAGGTTGTCAAACAAAAATTTTATAAATACATTTTTACACTTCTTTCATCAATTTATATGTTTGATCGTTTTTTAATCATTTTTACTGTAAGTATTACTTAATGTCATTCAAAAAGAAAAAAATAACAATAAATTATAGACCCTGAAGAAGCTTTCCAGTATAAGCGAAAGCTTGGCAAAGTGAATCAGAATTTTCGATCCTGAATGAATGGGAGACAATGAAAACAAACAAAAAAAATTTCAGAAAAACCCAATACCTCAAATGGTTTTGAACGATATCCTAAGAGCAGTAGCGTGAACGCTTGACATGTAGAGAGCTCCAAACAGCTGTATGCCTTTGGTGCAGCTGGAAAAAATATTTGGCTTTCTGTCTGTATCCTGCAAAATATTCTGACAGACGGCATCCACAGAAGAAATGTTTTGAATCATTGAAGGAACGATATGAGAGAACAGACCAAATCGAATACGAAAAAAAAGTCTTGCTGAACCAGTATTGAATGATACAGTCTTTCAGTGGTAGAAAAGCTTGAATTGAACGATAAGGGAAAATAGAAGAGATTCCAAGACTTATCGAAAACTCCAGTTGAAGTTTAAAAAATGACAAATTTCATTATTACTACGTGCAACTACACCAAGAGTTTATGAAAGTATATGCTAGAGATACATTTCAGCTACTTAAAATCTCTATCAACTACATTCATTCAAAAGGTTTGAGGCGGATGGCCACTGCGAGCAAAACGAAACGAAGTTTAGCGAAAGAAAGATTTCGAAAAATCAGCTTTCGTACTTTCAAAATCAGCCACGACTCAGGCACGACCGATATGCAATCAATATTTGAATAACAATTTCAAAAGTAGTTTTTAGTCGTTATTAACTATAAGATATATTGTTGTTTCATTAATGATGCGGTTAACAGTTGGAATCTGTTGTATCTCTATTGAACCAATCGTATTAAGATATTGATTTTTCGAAACATGATTCTTTTTCCAATAAGGATTTATATATCTTCTTATGGAATTGAATTCGGGGACAGCCAATATAAGCTTTGTTTGGATTCACAACAAAAACAGTCCAAGAACTGTTCGAAATAGTTGATGCGTGAAGGGTTTGTCTCAAATATATCTACAATAATTGGATGGATGATTATTTCGAACCGCCCTAGATGAGTATTTATTGCAAACCCGAATACGGCTATAATGTGCTATGTGGGTTACAGCTCCACTTGGGTATATAACCTTCAGTATCTTTTGTGCAAAAAATATTCTGAACACCTTTTAAAAATACACTTGCAGCAGTTTTTAATTGGTTTTAATAATGAAGGTTGAGAATTTTGCAGAGAAAGAAATGTGTATCAAAAACAATAATTTCTCGAATTATTCCGCATAGATGGCTCGATATATTATTCATCGTTCGCAGTACGCTATCAAATGCATTATTTGAACGAAAGTGTAATCATGAGCAATTTGAATACAACAATTGCATTTCATCACCAAGCCGTTAATATAACACATTTAAGTAGAAGTATTACAAGATGAATTCCATTGTACCTACTTGGTATTGTTTCACACTATTCAAGGATTTTGAAACTCTTTACTTCGCTAAGTTGGGAAATATTCATTCAAGCCATAAATTAAACCGAGAAGATGTGTGAATCGGGTACTCTTGTAATAGTTTATCACGTATGGAAAATTGTAGAAGGAAACCTATGTCCAAGCGTAATATTAATTTCTATAATAACCGGCAAGGGAGGGCGTCCCTTCACTTCAGTCGCATCACACTAATTCACGATTGGTATCACTAATAAACTAAAAAACTATTTAAATATCGAAATGCATCCATTATACCTCTCAAACATAAAAATAATAATTCATTATTATTCACCAAGTAGTTGAACAATCAACCAAAAAACGTCCAAGACATACTAAATCGCTTATCAATTTGTCATATTCCTTCATAACATATAGAAACTAGAAGAACGTGATTTAAGAAATATCTATGGGTTTTTCATTCTTGTACATCCACGATCGGATTAAGCCTCAAAAGCTAAATTATATGTCAGATTACAGTATCGGATAAGTTGAATGCTTTCTAATAGAGTTAGTTCGAAAAATAGAAGTTGTAGGTCTTAATAGAAAATTGTGTTAATTGATAAAATTGGTTGAGATGGTAAATGATGGTCTTAGACTACTTGGCCTGGGCCTACGAGAGCAGACTAAAAAAGATGCCATACCGTGGTTGGCAATAGGGCTAATATATCTGTAACGTTTCATGTTTGTTTCGAGAAATGAATTGTATATGAAGTTGAAGTTTCTAGACGTTAGCGGAAGACCAAACACTTCCAATTATCCAGAGCATATGGTGATGAGCATAATAATGAAGACATTTGCCTACCAAGAATCTATCCCAAACAGTATCTCTCCTTTCATTATTATAGTCATGATACATAAATGAATACATGTTGAATGGTGAAGTAATGTGACAGGAAATCCAAGTGTTTTATAAAGTCTATGAGCATAATAGACAAGAAGAAGGTCCTCACAATGTTTCAGGAGCACTGTGATAACCAAACTGGCTGGAGTTTGGTATTCATCTTCAACTTTACGAATGAATAAAATCAGAAAACACCTCGCTCATTATTGGGTTTAACAACTTGAATGTTTGATGAAAAAATTATAAAAAAGAATCGCCAGCTTGTCGCTGCTGTTTTGAGGGAAATGAAAAAATGAATTTGTACCAGACAAGTATTTCTCTTCTGAATGTGATACAACTCATTCATGAAACTTATATTCAAGGGCAGGTCGAACCTTATACAATGTAGGGAATTCCCTCCAAAAATATAAACCATGTAGTTAATTTACTACTTATCTAGTTGTATTTTTACGTTTTCGAAACAATGCTAGAATCAAAATATGAAAACTCAACGGTTTTATAATCCAGTTCCCAAAAAGTACCGTCAAATAAGTAGTTTGTATGAAAATTGATGCATTAATTCATTTTTTGCTTAGTAAATCCATATAATTTGACTTGGTGACTAATTTTGTACGATGATTTAATGTTCAATCGCCGGGAGTTCTCGAATTGTTTTGAAATGAACTACTACTAAGGTATTAATTGTTTTTTTTTTATTTCAGGTCCGATGAAGAGATTAAGCCGTATGGTAAGAGAAGTGTATCCAGCAATAGAACCTGAAAATGGCGGGACTCAGGCTCAAGGTTAGTACCATATATAAAATGAAACTGATTCTTTCAACCATATCATCAATGTAGCAGTGATCTGACAGATAAAAGACTTGTATTAGCTTAGATATCTACCACCATCAGCCAGTTGAAGTAGACTCGCCATAAGAGCGCAATGGAACCTGTTGAGGGTTTCGAATGATTTCTTGTTTTGCAACGCACATCTACCATATATCTAAGCTGCCAAACTAACAGCCGTACATTACCATAACAGGTCCCTCAAAACTTCAGCCCTTTGGTACGGTTTCATTTCGAAAGAAATCAAATAGCTAATTGGTGATATACTTGAAAACAATAAATAAAATATAATGTGAAGAGTGTAATGTGATTGAAGACACTATAGAGCAGCATTTTCCATGAAGATACATTTTTTGGTTCTGCTGTTATTGATCAGCAAGTCATAGATCGAAAAAAGGGTGTACTGAACAGATTCTCCAATATTATCGCTATGAAGTAAAAACAGAGTTAGCACTCGAATATATTTTTGCGGTATGCTGTTACAAGAATCTTGATCGGCACCAAGGAGATGTAGAAGCAGAGTATTAAACCGTGGATGCAAACATTATGCCATATTCAGGTTTCAGTATCGCCTCCATTCAGTTCACCGACAAAATTTCAAATCTTCAAATGAGATCAATTCAATGATACTTTTCGAAAACGCACAAGTAAATGAAATCAATCATTTATCACGAGCAAAAACTACACGTCTCAGTGAAATGAACCCTTTGAGAAAATTGTTCATGGCATAAGCCGCTGTCAGACTAGGCTGTTTAGCACATGTTCATTTCTGGAGGGATATAAAAAAAGGATACACCTATGAAACAATTCCTCGTATGGTATTAGAAAATATTCACTTGCTTCCTGTGAGATACCTGCCGACACGATATTCTCCCTTCTTCCGTAGTACCTACCTTATGGACATTTGTCATCTCGCATTATTGCCTGGTCATTAATATCTTTCAACGTTTATAACTCCTGACCTAACGCATTTTTTCCCGAATTGAATAGCCCTACTAGAATACTCAGACCCTGGTTCAACCATAGAGCACCTGTCAAAGAACAGGAGTCATCCATTCAATCCCTTATATTTATGTCATGTTGTCTCATTTCCTTGGAAAATTGAATCAAATATCAAAACTGAAATTGGATTGCGAACATAATTAGCATTTTATGAATATCCAACAATTTTTTTAAGGAAACTTTCATTTGCTTGCGATGGAAATGACTGCCAAATACGTTTACTTTTTGTTCATTAAAATCCTCTGGAATCTTGCCATTGCAATGAGAATAACTGCATTCGGACAAACTGCAAAGCGCTTAAATTCCACCGAATAAAAAGAAATGGCTCAGCGCGAACACAAACTAAAATGAAGATAAAATATGCATATTCAAACATTTTCCACGGGCGTTAATTAACTCCGGTCCAACTTAGTGCTTTATCAGCTTTGGTGCTATTGAATTATTTTACTTCTGGGCATGAGCGTCCATTCACTGAATATTCAGGTTTGAGTTTTGATCTTTTTCCCTTCCAAGTGAACGCTGAGTATGCAAACAATAAAAGAAGCAGGAAGAAAATAGAGTATTGATATTCATGAAAACCCTCTGGGAATTTATGTTTTTGTATCATCCACAGACGATTAAACCTCACAAAAAATATTCCTTAAACCACTACAGTGGTATTATATGTCTCAGGGGACGTAGAAATACCTATTGTATATCTTTACTTGAACTGCTCTATGACTAAAAATTATACTTAATCTTTTTCTGAGAAATATGAAATTATATTACCCGCCCATATATGAACGATATATTCTTACTATGCAAACCAAATTTCTGATAACTTTCAGAAAGCATACATTTGTTAATGAATTCTCAAAAAAGGAATTCGTCTTGATTGTGCACCAATTAAGACAGGATTTGGCGGATCTCTTTCTGTGACTGTAGGCAAAGGGTTCTTCTTTTGAACATCAAATGAGATCAATGTCGTGAATTCAGGAAAAGAGAAATCTCTGTTAGATATTCCTTGAATCAATAACGACAGACCTGGTACGGAAAGAAATGTGGGAATTTCTGAAATAAAGCGAAAGAGGCAGCGAATGTGAAGGTGATGAAGTTTGATGTAGCAGAAAGTAAAAAGGTGATGACTGACCCTAGCAATGGCAATGCATTTCATTTCAATGTACTTGGATAACGCAATACATTATACTACCAAATAACTCAAGCAGGAAGAAAATAGTATTGATATCCATGAAAACCCTTTGGGAATTCATGTTTTTGTATCATCCACAGACGATTAAACCTCACAAAAAATATTCCTCAAACCACTACAGTGGTATTAACCTATTGTACATCGTTACTTGAACTGCTCTGTGACTAAAAATCATACTTAATCTTTTTCTGAGAAATATGAAATGATATTACCCGCCCATATATGAACGATATATTCTTACTATACAAACCAAATTTCTAATAACTTTCAGAAAGCATACATTTGTTAATGGATTCTCAAAAAAGGAATTCGTCTTGATTGTGCACCAATTAGGACGGGATTTGGCGGATCTCTTTCTGTGACTGTAGGCAAAGGGTTCTTCTTTTGAACATCAAATGAGATCAATGTCGTGAATTCAGGAAAAGAGAAATCTCTGTTAGATATTCCTTGAATCAATAGCGACAGACCTGGTACGGAAAGAAATGTGGGAATTTCTGGAATAAAGCGAAAGAGGCAGCGAATGTGAAGGTGATGAAGTTTGAAAGTAAAAAGGTGATGACTGACCCTAGCAATGGCAGTGCATTTCATTTCAATGTACTTGGATAACGCAATACATTATACTACCAAATAACTCAAGCAGGAAGAAAATAGTATTGATATCCATAAAAAACCCTTTGGGAATTTATGTTTTTGTATCATCCACAGACGATTAAACCTCACAAAAAATATTCCTCAAACCACTACAGTGGTTACGCTATAAGGTAGACACGATTAAATTTCCACAAAATTTATTGTCTTCGCGACATGTTTCGGTACACTGTACCTTTATCAAGCGAATGTATTTAAACACTACAGTGGTATTATATGTCTCAGGAGACGTACAAATACCTATTGTATATCGTTACTGGAGCTGCTCTGTGACTAAAAATCATACTTAATCTTTTTCTGAGAAATATGAAATGATATTACCCGCCCATATATGAACGATATATTCTTACTATACAAACCAAATTTCTAATAACTTTCAGAAAGAATACATTTGTTAATGGATTCTCAAAAAAGGAATTCGTCTTGATTGTGCACCAATTAAGACGGGATTTGGCGGATCTCTTTCTGTGACTGTAGGCAAAGGGTTCTTCTTTTGAACATCAAATGAGATCAATGTCGTGGATTCAGGAAAAGAGAAATCTCTGTTAGATATTCCTTGAATCAATAACGACAGACCTGGTACGAAAAGAAATGTGGGAATTCCTGAAATAAAGCGAAAAAGGCAGCGAATGTGAAGATGATGAAGTTTGATGTAGCAGAAAGTAAAAAGGTGATGACTGACCCTAGCAATTGCAGTGCATTTCATTTCAATGTACTCGGATAACGCAATACATTATACTACCGAATAACTCAAGCAGGAAGAAAATAGTATTGATATCCATGAAAACCCTTCGGGAATTTATGTTTTTGTATCATCCACAGACGATTAAAACTCAAAAAAATATTCCTCAAACCACTACAGTGGTATTATATGTCTCAGGAGACGTACAAATACCTATTGTATATCGTTACTTGAGCTGCTCTGTGACTAAAAATCATACTTAATCTTTTTCTGAGAAATATGAAATGATATAACCCGCCCATATATGAACGATATATTCTTACTATACAAACCAAATTTCTAATAACTTTCAGAAAGCATACATTTGTTAATGGATTCTCAAAAAAGGAATCCGCCTTGATTGTGCACCAATTAAGACGGGATTTGGCGGATCTCTTTCCCTGACTGTAGGCAAAGGGTTCTTCTCTTGAACATCAAATGAGATCAATGTCGTGAATTCAGGAAAAGAGAAATCTCTGTTAGATATTCCTTGAATCAATAGCGACAGACCTGGTACGGAAAGAAATGTGGGAATTCCTGAAATAAAGCGAAAAAGGCAGCGAATGTGAAGGTGATGAAGTTTGATGTAGCAGAAAGTAAGAGGGTGATGACTGACCCTAGCAATGGCAGTGCATTTCATTTCAATGTACTTGGATAACGCAATACATTATACTACCAAATAACTCAAGTAGGAAGAAAATAGTATTGATATCCATGAAAACCCTTTAGGAATTTATGTTTTTGTATCATCCACAGACGGTTAAACCTCACAAAAAATATTCCTCAAACCACTACAGTGGTATTATATGTCTCAGGGGACGTGGAAATACCTATTGTACATCGTTACTTGAACTGCTCTGTGACTAAAAATCATACTTAATCTTTTTCTGAGAAATATGAAATGATATAACCCGCCCATATATGAACGATATATTCTTACTATACAAACCAAATTTCTAATAACTTTCAGAAAGCATACATTTGTTAATGGATTCTCAAAAAAGGAATCCGCCTTGATTGTGCACCAATTAAGACGGGATTTGGCGGATCTCTTTCCCTGACTGTAGGCAAAGGGTTCTTCTTTTGAACATCAAATGAGATCAATGTCGTGAATTCAGGAAAAGAAAAATCTCTGTTAGATATTCCTTGAATCAATAGCGACAGGTACGAAAAGAAATGTGGGAATTCCTGAAATAAAGCGAAAAAGGCAGCGAATGTGAAGGTGATGAAGTTTGATGTAGCAAAAAGTAAGAAGGTGATGACTGACCCTAGCAATGGCAGTGCATTTCATTTCAATGTACTTGGATAACGCAATACATTATACTACCAAATAACTCAAGCAGGAAGAAAATAGTATTGATATCCATGAAAACCCTTTGGGAATTTATGTTTTTGTATCATCCACAGACGGTTAAACCTCACAAAAAATATTCCTCTAACCACTACAGTGGTATTATATGTCTCAGGGGACGTCGAAATACCTATTGTACATCGTTACTTGAACTGCTCTATGACTAAAAATCATACTTAATCTTTTTCTGAGAAATATGAAATGATATAACCCGCCCATATATGAACGATATATTCTTACTGTACAAACCAAATTTCTAATAACTTTCAGAAAGCATACATTTGTTAATGGATTCTCAAAAAAGGAATCCGCCTTGATTGTGCACCAATTAAGACGGGATTTGGCGGATCTCTTTCCCTGACTGTAGGCAAAGGGTTCTTCTTTTGAACATCAAATGAGATCAATGTCGTGAATTCAGGAAAAGAGAAATCTCTGTTAGATATTCCTTGAATCAATAGCGACAGGTACGAAAAGAAATGTGGGAATTCCTGAAATAAAGCGAAAAAGGCAGCGAATGTGAAGGTGATGAAGTTTGATGTAGCAGAAAGTAAGAAGGTGATGACTGACCCTAGCAATGGCAGTGCATTTCATTTCAATGTACTTGGATAACGCAATACATTATACTACCAAATAACTCAATTAATCTATTATTAAATAGGTATAAATTGGTAACTTTGACGCTCGTAACTCGAACATTGGGAAGTACTAAAAATGATAGCTATTCACGTAAACTTCTTCCGATATTGTTATCGTCTATTCAGAAGTTAAGGGAGTTGATATTGACTTTTGTCAAACACTATTACGATTACCTACATCCAGAATGTTCTCAAGTTCTGTGTCGCTCTGGACTTCTCACTGATTTTTCGCAGGTGCGTCTGCTATTTTAGCCATAGAGAAAACCCAGAAAAACCTACAGTGTTATCAGGTCGGTTGCCGTATTCGATGAACAGACCCCACCTATTGAGATTGGTAACTAGGCAAGCAACAGTTGCCTGTCACGATAAGCCATCCGAATATATGTTAGCCCTGATGAGGGATAAAACCTGACCGAAGTGGCAGTGAGGAGAGTAAATCTAATACAAGCGGGCGCCATTGACCGCTTGACCAAGCGTAGCCGAACTGTATATTTGTACCGGTTCCTTCGCCATATTGTCAACAGAGAATTTTCGGTTCAGGATGTTCCGTTGATTCAACAACTTGATAGAATTGCACCAAAAGAGTTTAACTATCTTTCTGGTAAAGAGATTCACCTGAAAATTGTATTGACCACAGACTCAACTGAAAAAAATGAAGACTCAATGATCATTTCATAGTGTTTTGGTTTCAATTCCTTATTCTGTCTTCTCAATTCATCTGAAAAATGAACTTTGTTACTAGTGCTCGTCTACTGTAAAAAATGAGCATGAAATATTGCACGTTTGTTTATCTTTCAGTGTGCATCGTCGGAGATGTTGTTTATGGAATGGATGAGACGGTCCCTGCGGAGCAGCCATGTTTGAAATGCAAATGTCAACCCCCAGGCGTCCAGTGCGAAACTATACAATGCATCAAAAGACCTGGCTGTAAAGCCATTCACAAACCCAATAAGTGCTGTCCTGATTATCAATGTGGTAAGTAATACCATTCAACATTTTCAAGGAAAACCTGTGTTTAGCCGGTCTCCTAAATTTATTTGTTTGAGTATTTAATGGACTGTATATTCAACCTTTTCAGTTTCAATCCCATACAGAATGTGTTTCTTTTGACAATTTTATTTTCAAATCGGAAGGTCACTTCTCATAACAATTCTCTAAACACATATCACTGTATAGGAACAAGATAAAAGTCTCGACTACAGGGCACTCTCAATCATACCGCCGGCCTTGAACTATTGCTTCTGAAAAGTCAATAAAAAAAATAAAGATGTCTATATTCACGTCACTATCGGTAAAACACAAATTTTTGTTATTGCACGACGAAGAATGTCATTGAACTCAATGACTTCAACACGGCCGACGCCATCATTTCCAGGGTGAAGTTTCATGATTCTGCCAAGTTGACAAGTTGATGTAGGAGTGTTGGCATTTTTGCCTAGTGACCCAACTTTGAATGAACGGCTTGAGTTCCTCTTCCATTGGACAAGAGTCTGTAACTCATGCAGGTGCTCTTCTGCCAACGAGTCCGTGAATAGTGTACCATTTTATCAGGAACATGTTGCATATCGGCTTCCAGACGAATGGTTAAAGGACGACCATTCAAAAAATGGATAGGTGTTAATGTCAGTCAGATCTCCGGGATCAAATGACATAGGATATAATGGTCGAGAGTTAAGGATTCCTTAAAACAGTTGAAAAATCCTCATAATTCAATATGATCAACATTTCGTATAATTCCCATCGAACATTGATTATCGAGATAAGGAGCAAAAGTACGAAATATTGCATTATGTAACTGATAGATCTTCAAATTTTCATTTGAATGAGTACGACAAAATAATTTTTCCTTTGTGCACGATCTACTCATACCATCCTGAACTGAATTATTATCAGCTGATATGGTTTTACGCAGTGGAGTGGATTCACTTTTCGACATATCAGATCATTTTTATTTTCTTCAATTTTTTCCCTTGTGAAATTGAGTTCATTGAGTTGATATAACTGTGGCCTAAACCATCCTTGACGTGCTTTTTATTTATAACATTTTTACGTTTCTTTATGTTAATCATTACTGGAATTGCTCGATTTTGGAAGTTCGTTTCAGTCGTAACAGGATTGTATAAATAATTTGCAGCGTTTTCTCTTCGAAATGTTTTGGTCGAGCTCTTCGCGCTAAATAATCAGGTTTTATACTCCTCTGGTGTTCAGAAATACGAGTTTTGAAATATATTCATGTTTGTCCAATGTTCACGACATTGCATTCCTCACAAGGTACTTCATACACTACACTGCTCTATACTCATTCTGGTATTCTTGTTTTCGAGTTCGAGTAATTATTTTTTTGATAGTATTATTCATTGCTAAAAGCAATTTTTGATTTCCCACTCGCCCAGAATTTTTTGTAAGTCCAGTTATTTTTTGTTTTATTATTTTTGTCAGGGTGTTGTGATCGGGTATCATTATATAAAAAGTATTGATTAGTTTGTGTGGGTATGTCTTCTAGGTTCTTCATGTGGTAAATCGGATGTGATAAATTTGTTTGACTAATAATTCAAGAATATCTCTGAAAAGGTTGGTGTGTGGTACCAGTCTGTATTGATAACATTACTTTCATTTCTGATAGGAGAGATGTCGAGAACAGGGATTTTGTTTTCAGTTTCACATTCGATAGAGAATTGTAATTATAATTATTGAAAATATTCAGCACTGAGTCATTTTGTTCTTTTTGCACTGCAGTAAGAATATCATCGACGTATCGTTTGAAAAACTGCGAAGTGAATCAAATCTATCTTTTTAAATGAGTTATCTACCCCTCAAGTATATCCAGCAAATTCTTATAATGTACTTTTCAACAAAATGACATTAATCTGTGAGTAGTTTCAGTGTATGAGGTGTTCACCTGATGTGATATCTGTCACATTTACAGTATTTTAAATTTCAAGTATATGTTCTTTCTTTTATGTTTATTTTCAATGTTTCCATTCCTGAATTCACAATGTTTCTTTCATAATAATTGTCCTGAGGATGACCAAATTGAAGGTCGAAACGTCGACACAATCAAACTTTGATTTTCTGTTACATTGACCACTTCCAACAAACTAAACTGAACTGAAATTGATATGTTCTGGTCACGAACATCTCAAAAAAATAAAGAGTCATTGCCTGGATATACGGATAAACGATGTGTTCCTGATATGAAACCTAGCTAGATCGATTCATCGCTCCCGAATTAATGTTTGCTGCTACTCTAAAACTGGTACTAAGACGAAAGTGGTGCTTACCTTTCTGTTTGTATGGAAAAGAGTGTTCATCTGAACCAGAAGTTATTGAAGGAACCCGTATTTTATAAATACATGGTATACCAGATGTCAGTTATCTGTTATTGAAATAACAGATAATTGAACAGAGTGATATCATGTCAAACATCGAATGGAATTTCACATAACACACTCAAAATACTCCGTTATTGGTTGAACCCTTTGAAAGTCACCCTACCCCAATTTTCTCAAATGGAGTCCATGATTTTTTTCGCAGGAATTAAATCATAACATAATTGTTCATATGACGACCTTATTTTGGTTCATATCTAGAATGTTGGCTTTTTTAAAACTTGTTTCATCATCGCAACTTTCGTTCGTATAAACAAATGGTTTCTAGAAGAAGACTTATACATTTTTTTTCCTACATAAAAGTTATCACAACACCCAAATACATAGAAATGTTGTTTTTTTATTTAGCTCCGTAGCGATGAATGTTCATAACATCAACGTACAAACATAGCTTAAATTTTCATCATTTCTGAATTATTGTGAAATAAAATTGGGATTTTATTCTTGCCAAGATAATTGGCGTGATATGAGAAATAGGGTAATAGGTACATTCCGAAGGATTACAAGGATTATTCCAGAATACATTTGTTCTATGCAAAGAAGTGCAATAATGAAGATAGTTTTTTCAAACAACAGCAAGCTAGTTATGAAGCAATGATCTAATGATTCTGTTTGTACGAAAATAATTGGAGGTTTCATTTGAAAACTAGGGGTGGGGGAGAAAATTGCTCTTGAAAATTCCAAATACTTGGAAATTGAAATTCATATATATTGAGAATTGTTTGAGTTCTGAAGCTCAGTATTTTGGTCAATATTCACCATCAATCAGAATTTACTTCATATCATTATTTTGAAGATATGCAATTTTTAATATGTTTTGCCTTTTTCTCAGTTCATGATTTGATGTACACATCAATACAACGGTGATGATAAGACCATCTTCTACTGCTATCCTTGACAAAATCATTGAATTGGGACTATAATATCAATGTATCCAGGAAATTGAAAAAAGAAATATATTCATTAACTCTCAGAATGATACTCCTACCTTTACGGATTTGTATAATCTGCATTTATATTGATGAATCATCCGAATACTATTTTTTATAATTTGAGTTACTAATTAATATGAACGTATATTTTCATTGTGATATTATTCATAGAAATCAGTGATGTGGAATACAATTTAATCATCATTACTAAAATTGAATGCCTAGTGATGGATCGAGACATGTTTTTCAGTTGAGAGTTCCTATTGTTTCTATTCTTTGTAATATTACAATTATTAATAATAAGTAATCACTATAATTAACACTGGCATTATCTATGGTAATGACTTTCATGCCATAAAAAAGTGCTAGGCACGATGAAATACAGGACATTGGAATTCTGATATTTCCTTATGTTCACTACCTACTTTTTTTAGCTAATTTCAATTATGTGGGCTGGATAATATTTCGATTACAAAAAAATGAGTCATTTCAGAAGTAAGCTTTGCTCGGTTATGTTGCTGAATTCTTTCAGTACTGTCCAGAGCGGTTATAGTGTTGGAACCTAATTTTTCAGGATGGATGCTTTACCTGTGCCCAGGAGAAGAAAATAGAATAATATCAACCAATTCAACGAATAACGTATGCAGATAGAAGCGAAAATTTTCGAGGAAAAGTACTCAAACTCTTAAGGGCTAAATATTTCTGAAGTTGAATGAACAAACGATGAGATTGAAAATTTTGGTGGAAAAGTTGAAACTTTTTGTAAAAATCAATTACTCTAACATTAAACTGTTGTTATTTGCAGTCGACGCGCGTTTCGCAAACACGGTATATATGGTACCTAGTGCAATAACCAGCAAGGTAGTGCAAAAACTTTCTGCAAAGTTATTTGGTTCGATATGGACTTCGTTTGTCAACTTCTAATTATTCCAAATAATTTCTTAAAAATAAAATAAAAATCCATCTGAAAAGGATAGGTACTTTGTCACATTTATAATATTTTGCTATTTCTAAGCTATCGAGTGCATCGAGTAGCCCTGTGTTATGCACGCAAAATCTAAAAATAATGTGAATGGTGACAAAGGGTCCCTTCTTTCCAACCAGCTTTTTAGTTTATTGTGGAGGAATGAATTGAAATAATTAGTAGTTAACAAACGAAGCCCATATCAGACCAAATTACTTTGCAGATAGTTTTTACAGTATCTCAGGCTGTGAAGTATTGAAAAAACTAACCCAAGTCTGTGAATTTGGTATCAGTTTTTTTTTCCTGAAGACGCTAACCTTGGTAGCGAGATGTCAGTTCGATTTACATCAATCTAGGTTTCTGCTCTCTTTTGTGTATTGTGGGATGAAACTGAGTTCTGATAGGATGCTACTTCTGCTAGATGGCCCATCCCACTATACACAAAAGAGAGCAGCAGCGGGATTCTTATCTCTCGACTCGATATGTATCGACCGGTTGTCACTTTTCGACAGTCTTCTCGACATAGAGAGTGGAATGAGTCTTATCATATGTCGAATAACTAGTCGAGAGGTTACGTATGTCTTAGCAGACGACATCTTCCTAATTCCAATAATGAAACATTTGTTATGCCAATCATGTCATTCTTATTCTAACGTATCATTTGAGTTTGTTTCAGTTGAGCCCTGAATGGAAAATATCAATATATTAACGAAAATAATAAAATAGATATTGCGTATGTTGCCAATTGTCAACAAAATTAGACGTCGACATGAAATTTTACTATTTGGAAATCGTCGACGACGAATTTGACGAGAATTCAGTGTCGTTGAAATTCCAGAGGCCCGTTTTCAGGAACTATTCAGAATAAACAGAGACTTATTTCCAGTTTCGTGCAACCTTTGGCGCCGTATATACCAGAATCTAGGTACAGAATCCGAGATGTCAGTCTAGAACAACGAGTTCTGGTAGCTTTGCGCTTTTATGCGACTGGTTGCTATCAAAGAGCTGTCTTTTCGTCTATAGTTATTCTGAACTCAAAAAATAATGTTTGTGTTTTAGATGCAATCGAAGAGCATATCTGCCCAAGATATCCAAGAACGAGAGGGAAAAAAAAGACCCCAAGGAAGCTTTCATGGAAAGATTTCATTTTCCGTTTCTTATTTGCATGTGTTCTTTTTTTGGTTGAAATGACTACCACAAATACCTAGTCAAAACCTTACAAAATTGAATTGTCGACAGCTCATTAGATGACGATTAAAAATGACATTTGTAGTCGATACTCACTTCTCGATATGAAACATGAAAATCGCAAAATTCATTTTGTCGATACGACAGCTTTCGAGTCGAGAGATGAGAATCACGCTGCAGAACTTCTTGATAATAGAATTCTTTATCGATATCAGTAATTCAGCAAATATTCTTATGATTCAATTTTAAAGTAATTGAAGAACTTCCTGTCTACCTCAACAAACGTGACTACACAATTCCTTCATATAAACCTTCTCAAACCACCCCAATCACGACCCTCGTACGGTTATAGATACCAGACCTCCATCCACACAAACTCACTCTTCACTTCGTTCTGATGAGAGCTGGAGAAGTCTTGAGAATGGCTCCAGAGGGGGAGCCGAAACGTCGACAAAACAACGATTCCAGACGCGGTTCAACTGGAAGTTCGAGTAAACATATCCATAAACCAATCAAAAGTTCCCTCTTTCAGTAGAATACTCTTCATTTCCTCTAGAATAGGATCAAATCTTAATTCGTTGATACTTCATTTATTATTGAACTCTTAGATGATTACGACTTGTACTTTCCAATGTATGTTGAGGAATCTGTAAGTCGTGTCTATTTCCTATGTTATAACTATTCTTACTAAGTGTCGGATAATCACTGATGCACTTCTTAACATACAGAAAATTGGAATAGATGATTAATACCAATGGCAATGTCAAGATACCTGATTCAATGAAGCATGGCTTACAGGTTGACAATCTGCAAAGACCCATAGTAGATGTCAGATGCTTTCAGATTGAAATCAAATGAATGGAATAATTGAAACTCGTAACGATTCCAAAGCTCTTGAATTTTTTCACATATGGTCATTTTTCAGAATGTGAGCACAACGGAAAATTCTACGCTAATGGAGAAAAGCTGGAAACACCTCCTGGCGGTGAATGTAAAGTATGCTACTGCAGGGGAGGAGAGATCCAGTGCGCAGAAGTTTCTTGTTACATCCGAAATGATTGCGAAGCAAAAAGAGTGCCAGGAACCTGTTGTCCAAAATATGATAACTGTCCACCAATAGGTAGGTGATTGATTCCTTGATTCCTGATCATTGAGATCATTGAATTGACAGTTTTTTTCACCTAACAAAACGAAAAAGTAGGATTTCCAAAACAGTTTCACGCTAGTTGATGGTGATGAATCCAGACTCTCCAGATTTCTGAAAAAAGAATACACACAATCCGACAGTATTCCAATTTGTATTATCACTTTCTACAGCTTCCGCAGTATAAGTACAATAAATTTGGTGACAGCTCCACCATTATAGCTTGGCATTGAAATTAACCCTTTTCTAAAGACGTAGTACTGAGATCGCCTCAAGAAGCAAACATATTTCACACCAATATTGTTTCATTTAGGGAAACATCCGCTTGGTATCCTAAATACCATACCGATAATGAAAACAATGTTAACATTCGGCATGAATGGTTCATTATCCGAAAACAATCTTAGCATATATCGTTATGCCCATATTAGTACAATATTGTGAATAACATCGACAAAAAAATGTTTTAATCTGATTATTTCAAATAATATCATTTCATTAATATTTGATTTTTATTTTCGGAACGTATCATTTCATTCTTCTCATTCAACTGCTCGCTTCTAATCAGATATACTAACCGAATACTTGACTTGTGTTATGAAGAAGTTACATGTTATAATAGATGTGGTGTCTTCGAGTAATGATCGGGGAATCATCACATATATGAAAAATTATTAAACTCTATGTATGAAAATAACAAGATAAAATTTCAGCTATAGTGAAAATGTATTTGGAAAAAGTGAGGGATTTTTGTTTTATGTGAATTGACTAGTATATGAAAGTTATTGTGCAAACAGTTCTCAACGTCATCTTCTTGCCTTGAAATTAACTGAATTCTAATATTTTAGTGTTGAAATTTATATATTTTTGGAAATTCATAGTCAATATTGCATTACCAACGTTTAGATCTCATTTTTAAAACAGTATGTTGATACAATACCACTCATAGGTTGTGGTTCGAAAATCACGATTTGTATAGTCTTTATTTCAGTGTAAATATTTTATTCATATAATATCATAATAAACATCTATATTGCTGTATTATGCCAATATGCTACCTGAATTTGTAATTCAATATTATAATCCACTATCCTGAACAATATTGGACAGATATTCCAATATTTAATCTTGAATTTGAAATAGATATGCAAATAATATTGAAATAATCATATTGTTGATCTGAAATCCTTCAATATAACCTGATATAGTAATTCTGATAAAAGTAATAAGATATCGAACCCATATATCATCAATATCACACCTTACAATAGGCAGTTCGAATTTATCATCAATTTTGAACCAATATTAATACGAAAGAATATAGGCTCTCACGGCCGGTGTTAATCTTTTGCAAGATTTTCGGGCTATGACTGGTGTTGTCATAGTAGACTCACAGAGGAGAGTTGAACTACGACCACGTCACTGAAGATGGCTGTCGCAGATGTAGCCGAAAGCTCCGGAATTCAAAATTCTAGTACACGGTCCTCAAGCCCGAAAAACTAGCGAAATATCGATATTTATATTAGTTTTTCCGATATGATAAGCTATATGGGACTTCTCAGCTGCCACGCTATGCTGGGCAAGCTGTATACATTCGAAGATGAAAGTTATGTTTTTGAAGCATGTCACTTAATAATACATTATTTTCACTGAGATATATATTGTGTTCTGATTATATTTTTTCAAATCAGATACAACTACTCTTCAGTATTTTTCAACCACCCATCTCGCATACTTTTATCACTCTTCCAATATCATTTGTTTGTTATTTTTCATCATCTAGGTAATATTTCTGACGTAAACATCTCATAATTGAGCCATTTTCACGAAATGGGTATTTTTTTTTCAGATTCCATTCCAGAAAGATCCTCGTATACAACTGAAATGATCCTGCCAAAACCCAACCAAGATCCATATGAACCCTGGATAATAACCGGACTGCCAAACTCCACTCAAGGTATCCCCATCTCTTCTTCAAACAATATCCCGGATGAAAACAAAATACCCGATACTCACTACTATGAAGCTACCACTCCAAACTACAAGTCCTTAGAAGTTGAGGATCTCCAGAGAGATTCTTCGAAAATAACCATTCAAGAAATCATACCTGAAAGGAAGGAAATACCAATAACTGCCCCTCCCAAAGTCATAACTGAACCGCAAGGCACATTAATCATAGAAGAAGCGGAAGACTTTTCAAATAACTCGAACGATTTAGTAGTAACAGACGCAGAAGCAGACTCTAGCGAAATTTTGGAAGTTTTCCAACAACCACCGCCAGTTTTGAGAATCGGCGACAAACTGCTTTTTCTCAAAAAAGGGGAATTAGTTCCAGAGAAAGACACGAGTACGCCGAGTTCCGTCATAACAATTATTGGTGCTGAAGGTTTACAGAGAGGATTTGAAGAGAGCGGGGAGGTACACGAAATGAAAATTGATGCAGATGAAGATATTCGTAATCAAACAGCTAATAGCAGCAGTGACAAGACTTTGGAGTCAGCTGATAGTCAATATTTGAATATGCTCGTACTCAATACAGCTGCTTCCACGCATATCTTATCACTGGTTAAACGAAAAAGTTATCCTACAACAACGGAATCTCTTTTCTTAACAGAAGTCAGAATCGCAACAGAGAGTAAAATTGAAGCGGAAGCACCAAGTAGCGCAGTTCCTATACAGGAAAATGACAATGGTAATGCATCAATCACATCAACAGTAGATAATGACCAGCCCCTGACAACTACCGAGAGCCAGGATATCCCAACGACTGAAATCTATTATGAAGTTTTAAACGTCACAGGAAATGCTCTCAAAGAAAAATCTGATAGTTCAACAACTATGTCTAAGGATCAGCAGGAGACTATCACAGAAATCAACCCAGAATACCCTCCTTTACGAGAAATTTTAGTCACGAACGTGGATGACTCATCACAGCGGTTTGACATAGAAGACAGAGAATTCACTGAAAATATCACTTCTACGGAACTCAGTCCAAAAATATTCCAAGATGTTTTCGAAATAATAAGTAATAAAACTGTCCAAAAAAATAGCACACACAGAGATTGGCTGAAATCAAATACCGAAACGCTGGTGAATCCGAGTGCCTCTTTACCTGAAGAGCTTTTGAACCAACCAGCACCTACTGATTATGAAGACGTTAACAGCGCAGAGCTACCGTCTAATACAGATCCCACGCCGGTTACCAGTGAGCAGGCACATAACTTCACTATTGATATGGTGGTGAACGAAGAAAATGAAACTCAAAAAGTGGCCATTGTCGGTTCAGTCCCAGCAGAAATCCCAAGATCAGTTGAGAGCTTAGAGGAAATAGTCAGTGACAGTGGTGAGTCTACGACATCAAAAGACATCTACGCTTCTATTGTCTCTGATGATAACGCAAGTGTCGAAGATGATAAGAATAATGGTGAGGCAGATGACATGGTGGAAGTTAAAGATATACCGGATCAAAGCCGAGTTGAAAATACAACCCCTCACGATGTCCGAATAATCGACACAATTGATGAAAGTAAGAAACAAACTGGAGTAAACAATACTGATGTTGAAATTATAGATACCACAATTCTTTACAAACCGGACACAGAAAAATCGGTTTCTTCCATCAGTAATCCAGATGTTCTACCAATACCGAATAATGCGATCGATACTCCTCTGAAGATTATAAAAAGAGAATATACGGAAACATACGACGAAAGAGACGATGATATCGAGGAGGAAGATGAAGCCAAAGAGAGGGATGAAGAGATTTTCAAGCAACTATTAGAAGATACTAGTACGCCAAAAATACCGGTATCTCGAGATGAAGAAACGAATCCTAAAAAAGGCAGAAGTACCGCGTTTGCACAGTATTCTCTGAGAGATGCAATCTCTGATCCAAATTTCATAGGAATCATCTCGAATATTTTCGAAGATCAGCGTAGACCATGAATGGGTAGATGTAGCTGTAGACTGACGACTGAAAAAATCGAGAGTTCTCATTTTTCATTTCTCTCTTTTAGTGTGATTTCTGCCAATATTTCGCTCAAGCTTTTGAGTCTGAAATGTACATGAGATATTTATTGTATCTGTATATTAAGAAAATCCATAATGATTCATTGAGTATTGCTATCGATGGTGCCGCATATGACAAATTGCAGATCCTGTTTCGTTAGGATTTGGTTAGAAAAACTGAGACACTTCCATAACAGTCAAAAATACTTCACGTTTTTAGATATTAAGGCTCGAATGTTAATTAATACCTAGTTAAGTGAAATGAGAGTAATTCCTACTGTGTAGAATCCCCGATATTTATTTATTGTTTAAATATTAGCTATAGCTGAAACATTTTAAGGTATTTATGAAATCATGTGTTTTATTATTGTTACTAGTTAATTATTTGAGGTAATTCTATGTAACGAAAATCAGTGAACGTTTTATTATAAAATGTTTTTCGGGTACGAAAATATAGTTTTTGTTTCAAAAAGTTACCAACTGCTGAGATTTTTATTGATGATCAATCAATTGGCTATGTATGTTCCGCTATATACAACTGTTTTAATCCTAATAATATACAAACCATTCAATTTTATACTTTCGCATCTGCAATGTGATAAGTCATACTATATTCGTACAATAAAGTTAGTTTCAGCAGAGACTCATACGAGTGTAGAAAAGTATATAATATACAGCACCAGCAGAGGCAGAAAGTGTGGAAATGTAACTCTCACCCAGATTTGTTTACAATTTTATTCAAAAATATTGGAAACAATGTTACAAAATGGAAACGAATAACTATTTTGATACTGAAGTATATTTTAAATACTGAGTGCAAATAGACGAAAAGTATATCTGAATCAAACTCCCAGAATATCAATGTAATTTTCATTTTTCATGAATATAATTCGCCTACGTAGAAGTTGAAAATTGATTACATTTTACTTGGTTTGTATAAATGCATTTGACATCACATCTGTTATTTTTCATGAATATTGCAAAAAGCAATGTTCAGATCTGTTAATGAAATAATAGCGCCATTTGCGACGAAATATCAATGAACGACGTCAAAAAAGAATAGGTAGGTGCTATGGTCGACAAAGTGGCTGAAAAAAATAATGAACCGGTATTTTTTTATGGCAAACACTGGGTATCAATAGCCCATTACAAGAAGTAAGCGTTGTGACAAGTACGACTTTCCTGGGATGTTGCCATCCAAAATAATGGATCGCCTGAAGACTTATTTCACTTGTGTTCACTTCTATACAATGTCAATAGGTTTGTTCGCGGTGCGGTTCAGAACAAGTACAAAACAATGAGACAGTTAGTTGTTGTGATATTGCCAGTGATGAAAGCTGTATCAATAATAGACTGTTGGCAAAAACCATTTTCTTCTCAAAAACGGGTAAAAAATTACTTGTGACTTTTATATCAATAACAACATTTTCAACTTTTTTCTATTATCCGTTACCAAAATGATATTGACAGTTGATACAAACCCAAGATGTTCGATAAATAGGCAGATTATATAACAGTTGTCTAGGCTACTTTAAACAGGTTTCAAATCGTTCATCGATACTACAAAACATACCCCATATCTTTTATGTTTGATTCAATCTGTTGGATTCTAGTATAGTGCATAATACCGTGTCACGGTAACTTTTTTGGATAACTACGTCGGGTTATAGATCTTAGGGGGATCTTACCCAGGATGATGATTCGAATTCAAGAAGAAAACGAGATCGGGGAAGTAGATCAAATTCCACCTCTTCGCTTCAGATCATTGATGACCTGAAAACAGTTTCAAATGAATGTGAATTATTATTGTTGTTTCCCCATTTTTGAGTTCACTATAAATGATTCGATTGATAAACAGAAAAGGTAGTAGTAGTAGTAGTATCATGCAATCAGTTGCTTCAGTAAGGTATAGTGGGGCCCAGATCCAAAATGTATTCAGATGGGTTTCATTACCATAGTAAAATTGCACATACATCAATATTGGATACATCAATATTATTCCACCCTTACCCTGAAAAAAAACCTAAATATATCAAATTAAGTTTCTATCACGGTCTAAGAGCGATAACAAGAACAATGAAATCCACACCGATCACTGTCCCTTTCGCAGAAATAGAAGAGATGAGTGTAGAATTCAGGCATGAATTGGGTGCCACCAAATTCGTTCTGAATAGAATTGATCATCATTCAACTATTACATATTTATTGAATATAATGCACTTTTCATGTAAAAAAACAAGGATACTTGAAAAACTGAGAATGCCCTTATATGGTGGAAGCGCTAGACAAATTCCCTCAGCCAAATGATATATACAAGCACACCACCATTCCAGCCTTCAGCTTTCAATTCAGAACAAACATAAATGGTGTACGGTCGACAAATTTGAACTTGCAAAAACACGATCCTTCATGTCACATTATTTTCAGGTACTTTGTAGAGCAGAACAACCTTGATCATACTTTTTTCATTCAATTATTTAAACAATGGCAAGCCAATTTTATAGTTACAAAGAAAAAACAAAGCAAATATACATGTGTCAAACATGACTGTCATCATGGTAAAAAAGACAAAAAAAATATTACAATTTTTTCACAACCATTCAGTCTGCTCATTTTGACCATAATTCGTTATGCAAAATGGTACCTTGATAATGTCACCATTATTTTTCCGTCTTACATTTACTGAGAGTTATTTTACTTTAACTCTAAAAACGGTCTCACAAAGCTGATAAATGTTAAAGTAAAAATGTCGTGTATTAACGCTTCCATTGATTAGAAATGTGATAACTTCCTCAAAGTATAAGCAAAAGATAAAAGTAGAAGTGTGGTTTATAAACCAAGCATAAGTTCGACAATTTGAGGACAGTCAATACTCCCATTTATAATTTTATGGAGGAATATCAGACTAGTTTCCAGTTATCAAATTTAGAATCTTTAATCGTGAGAAAGTTATTTTTTGACATTTCGTCAAGTCCAGTTTTAGAAGATTATTGTTACACCACCTTGAAAGGTTATTTAAATTAAACTGTTAGCATCAAACATGGATTGAACGGTTCTGAACATCTTCAAATCATCAGCAAATAATAGAAAAGAACAATTGGTGATAACATTAGGAAGGTCATTGACAAATATATTGAATAATATTGGTCCCATGTGAGACCCCTGAGGTACCCCTGAGGAAACATCAATTGGATCTGATACTGAACTCCTATATTTGACATATTGGACTCTATCACTAAGGAAGGATTTGATCCACTTAAAATATTCCCTCCAATTCACAAAGAATGAAGCTTTGCAAGTAATAACCCTAACCTTATCATATATTTTGGAAAAGTCAGTGTATATAAAGTCCACCTGCAGTTTATTCTCTAAAGTTTCGATAATATACTTTTGGCATATCATCCAGGAGCCTCCGTGCAGAAGGTTCCACTTGGAACTACAAGTCTGCAATCCAATGCATGTCGCCAAATTACTGAAAATTACTAGAAGACTCCATTGGATGGTCTCCTCGTGGACCACAGTTCAGTCTTATGGGGCTCATCAGCACAAAGAGAGAGAGAAAGGAATCGCATGCTTTTCAAGATCTAAAACTTATCAAAATTTTGTATGAGTTGAGATATCGTCATAATGAGAGTATATTTTTCCTCAGTTTTCAGATCAGATTCAGTTTTTATTATTACTCTCCCTTCTTCGAACACGCTCACTACTGCATCCAAAAAGCAGAACCTTGTGCGGGTAAGGGTCGGCTGGTGATCTGGGGCGTCTCACTGATTTTTATTGCAGCGAAATTGCTGGTTCAACTGTGGAGAAACCCAGAAAAATTCATAATGCTACCGGGTCGGTTTGTATATACGTTCAAAATATCCCACCTACTAATAGGATTGGTTTCTTGGCAAAAAACAATTGTCTATCGCATCGGGCCAGCTTGAAAAATTCTGCCTTGACCACCCATTGAACCAGCAGCGAAAAAGCCTCATCGAATATATGACAGTGCTGTACGACGCTAGACCACTGACCGACCAAGTAATAGCCGATTCATAAAGGTTATGTTGTCATGTATAACGGCCATTCTGCTATGCTTGCTGAATACATTCAGTTTCCTGCAGTCAGAACAATACCACTGACGTCACGCGAAATTTTCAGTATTTGAAAGAAACTGCATCTAGTTTCAGAGACCTCTATACCTCTCAGCCGGCTTCGTTAGACGAAAGTGTTGTAGACACTATCTTGGCACGCCATGATGAACCCTTCAATTTCTGACTTCAGCTCACCTGACCCAAGGGAAACAAATGTCAGCCTCACTGAAAATCCATGCTCCTCGACAGATGGGTTTGTGTGTTTGTAGCATTTTAGATTTATCTACAGCTTTGATGTGAATTCTTCTTCATGCGGGTTCCAATTAAAACCTTGACTCATCCTCTCGGTGCCAAAAACTATAGCAAGTTCAACAGCAGCTCGCCTTGCTACCTTGAACAAAAATGCTCCAATACCTGCATGTTCATCGTTTCGGGCCATATAGAGAAATGAATCCAAATTGTTTATGACTTCACAGACCCCATCTAATACCAATCCGCTATAGAGACACAATACTCAGCAGTCCACAGCCGTCTTAGTGTCAGAGGAGTTTCAACCGTGGAACGGTTATTTGAGGAGCATGCTTTTTTGTACATATGCATCGTTTTACGTATCCTTCATGGAATCTCCAAAATTATTCTTGTTTCAATTCGACTACTCCAAAGGTTTAGAATCGAAATAGCAAGCATGTTCAAGGTAGAAACTTTGTACTTTCCCGATTGTTTCGAAGACCAGATATGACGCAGGTCCTGTCACAGGGAGTGTTTTCACCGTTTTTCATACCTCTTGGGTATGGCGTTTAGCCACATTCAATAGGGTGTATTCGGATGATGTAGAATGCTTTCTATATAGATTCGGATATCCCCAGCATAATTCTCGCATCGTCCTCTTTTGAGATGTACCAGTACACATTTCTCATTCCGTGCTGACAGTATACGTGAATTCCTGCAACACCTCAATCTACTGCTGGAGTACCTTCCTCCCAGGGGCATAGAGTGTAAGCTCATCCATACTGAAAAGATGGGTGACAATGTGCCTTCGGTTGCCAAGTCGCAGTTATATACTCAGGTTTTCTTGAGCGCTACAGAAAATGTCAGATGTAGAAAAGTGGAGGACTCGGTACATTTCTCCGGTAAACATCTTTTATGATCAGGACTACCGGCTCTGTTTGGAGTTTTTCAGACCAGATATCGAGGAGTATCAGTTGTTCTATTCATCTCACTATTTGATCGGTTACCGAAAGATACTCAAGCAATAACAAAAACCAATGATGACATATGGAACCAAATGCCTTACGATAGTAAGAACACGCATTGGAAAGTTTACGTTATACTGAACGGAATACTGCGTGATAGTATATTGATCTAACATGTATGATCTCATTACAAGCACCTTTTTTCAATCGTTTTTGCTCTTATATGTCTTATCGAACACCGGGTTGACTGCAAGGGGAGTTCTCATAGTTCGCATACACAATATACTGGTGAACATCTTGTAACATGTGTTCAAGCATGCTATGGGTCTGTATTTCCCATTTAGCCAAGAACTCAATATTCTAGCCAAATGATGGTAGGTGCCCGATAACTTTTTCTACCAATAGTTATTTAGGCCATCAAGGCCTGTCCAGCAACAGAGTTCTTTGAACCGTCAAGAGCTTTCTGATTTTCATCCTTGGTTATCGGTTAACAGAGTATTTCGGGCTCAGGCTATTAAAGTCTCCTACAGAAAGCTTCAATCTTCGGCAGAGCTGGAGTGTCTCGGTCGAGTGGTTGCAGATGATCGTAGATACTCTTCCAGGATTCCAGACAGCGGATCATCCAAATCAAATGGATGTAATTGGAAAAGGCGAAAAAAATGTTTTGCATAAACGGTTGTTGTTTGTGAAAGCCTCCGTGCACCTCTCCAGTGACTTTTTTATAATCACTCATTTATGTCCTCTTAAAGCAATGCTGCTTGATGGTTAAAAGCGAGCCTCGATTCAATGTGTTATAGAATTTTATCTACACCCGTACTCTTATAATACACTTATATGCCCACAACCCGTTTTATAATGAAATCCATTACGATACAGATTTTCATTACGATACAGATTTTCAACCAATAGAAACCCATTATTTTGTGCAAGTTTTGCATTTTGACGTTTGTCAAGTCAAAATCAGTAGGTATTGAATTTTTGAAGAATTTAGTCAATTTTCGATAATCGAATGAAAATGTCTTATAGCAGTGATATAGAAGAATTACCAGCAACTCCTCCACAGATATCTTAGACAAGAAAAAAATACAATCAAAAGGATTATATTTTTCATTTGACAAATGCAAGACATGTTTTTATTTTCGACCAAATCAAATGAGCTTTCATGGTTGAGTGGTCAATGGCGCCGGCAGTGGTCAAATATTGCCGGGTTCAATTCCTGACCTCAGCAGTGACTTTTTTCATTTTTTGTTTCATTTCTCATTGTTGTATTTTCCGTGGTTATACCATCAATTATAATTTTGTACAATTTTCCAAAGAAATACGATTGATAACCTACTATTATTTTGTTCAATATAAATACCTAATAATATAATATTTTTAGTTCTTCATTATTTATTGGGTGTAGATGAAATAGCGTATGCAACTCTCATGTAATGGTTATTAATACACTCGCATAAACCATACGAAACTCACCTTCGGCTCGTTTCGTATCCCGGTTTATGCTCATGTATTAATAACCATCATTACACGATCGTTGCATAATATACTATTGCAGTTTTGCAGCTATTTGCTACAGTGATCACGTAAGTGGTCTTACAGCCGCTAAGTAGTCCATCACTCTTATCCCATGTGTGATGGTCCATCACACATGGGATAAGAGATGCGTGGTGTCTCGCCGACCTAATTCCATCTTCAATCTTGTGTGGGCACCCTTTTCTCTGAAAAATAGCCTGAACAAAATCGTGCCTGTTCTGTATGGTCCTCACGAACCTCCCCGTCTATTTAGACCAGTCCTTCTTCCTTGTGTTTGTCTGTTTCTCAGGAAGTAATTCATTGAATGGTCAGGAAATAGTGATTACCTGAAAACACCAATTTCCAGTATTATGCGTTTGAGAAAATATGCTATATGTAATGCTCATATGGTTATCCGTGGATTGAATAGAAATATATGGTACTCTAGTGTAGCTTTGTATAACTAGAACTCACAAATGAACGTAGCTGGGATCTGAGACAAGATTAATGCATGTGATACCAAGTTGATTATCCCAAAAAAGACGTGCATTTGCAAACCCTGTGAGAGATTTGGTTCATGACCCTACTAAAATAGGATACTAGTCAGGGCTGCCAAGAAACGAACCATTTTTGTCGAAATTGTCTGACAAGTTTACTTCAAATATTGGAAAGAGAGCCCGCAATCTCGAACAGATTATGTTGGTGTTCCTCAGTTCAAAACCAGCACAAGTTTTCAGCATCTATTCCTGAATTTTCATATTGCTTTCCAAATATGATAACATTACAAGAAACCAGATATGGAAAAAAGAGACTCTACGAACAGAGTCAGCAATTCAAATTTTCAGTGTGATATGATGTTGATAGATACGTAACGAGAAAACACAAAGCAAGGAACGTTTCTCAAAAACTCCGCTTTTTTGATACCAAAGATTTCACCAGCTCAATATCAGCAATCCACACGACGTGATTTTACGATTTTTCTCAATTATCTCGTGATTATTTCTTTTCGTTCAACGGTTTTCGGTAACAAAACACTTTTCTCATATAGATATCTACATCGATCGATCAACTAGTAACTAGAAGTAATCAAAATTTTATCTCCGTTACGTTTCAAATATTGAATTTGTCAACATGGAAAAAGAACGAAAATTTATTTCATAAGTCACAATACTTACAAGCGAAGATATTTGGTTCTAGGGTCAAGAGATTGCACATCGTTAGGTGTGCTGAAAAATCCAGATATAAATAGAAATTCTCAATACCTAAAGATTCGAATAGTCCGAGATCAATTATTATCAGAAAAGCCTCAAGCGGCCCGAAGAGCTGAAAAGTGCAGGAAATATATTCATACTGAAAATCGAAAAATTCGCGTCAACTGAAGAAGGTGGTTTATGGCACTGTTCTAATCAAAACTTGTTCGTCTGCATTCAAACCGTTTATATCAGAGGGTTTATTTAAGGTTTTTGCATGCCCCGCTCTACTAACAGATACAGTAACAAAATCCGAACCTCATACGAAAACATTAATTACAAGTACAGAAAAGCTATAAAAATGGTAATTGGAGATATGAACGCCCATTCTGGACACTAAACAGTGATGGGAAAAGGATAGGGAAATAGAAAGAATAATAACAACCGATTAATAGAATTCTGTGAACGCAATTAACTCAAAATAATAGGTCAAAGTCAAAGTCAAAAATACTTTATTTCTCATTTTGTATTACAAATCATTCATTAACATATATGACAATACGGTTCTTAAAATCACATATACAATACATCTAATGTAAAATATATACAACAAAATGCACATACATATAATTGGAAGCATTTTCAAACACAAAACAATTCATAAGTAAATATGGATATACTATTTCATGCGAAGTGGAATAGCTGGTTGCAAGATGTAAGGACTTCAAGAAAAGTAGATGTGAGTTGAAATTTCCATCTCACAAGTCAGTTGTAGCTGGAATAAGGATGGAACTGCTAAAAGCCTCAAAATCGCAAACCATCAAGAACCAAATACAAAATCGAACCCAGAATCCTCAAAACAGAAAAATACAAAAAAAAACACATACAAGACAACAACAAACAGAACGCAGGGAGAACTTCGGAGATATATTTTCGAAAACAGCCAATGTCCGGGATAAAAGGAATGAGACATAGATATGACAACAAGCTCAAGTCGGAAAAAAAATTATTCGTCAACGGATAGAATTCTTCGAAGAAAAAATAGAGAAAAATATAACTGAGAAAAATGAGATTCGGCTGCTAAATGGAAATATAGAAGAAACTGCCCGGGAAGAAATAACAAATATATGGAGAAAACTGAAAAGCGGAAAAGCAGGGAGCATAGATGACCTACCTACTGACTTGATAAATAAAGGCCGATATTAACCAGTCAGGAGATATTATGTATAAACTATTCAACAGTATACCGAGCAAAGAAGAAATAAATAGCAAATGGGAAGGAGGCATAATAATTTGAATTCCATAAAAGTGATTTTTAAGCAAATAACACTTTCGAGCGCTATATCTAAGATATTTATAAGAATATTACTTGACAGATCAAAACCTGAACTGGATAGGAGATTGAGAACCAAGCAGAATTTAGAGCCAAACATTCCACAATCGACCACATTTGCACATTAAGAATTATTTCAGAACAAGCAAGAATGATTGGCAAAAAGACATTATGACATGCTTTATCAATTTTGGAAATGTTTTCGACCGAGTAAATGAAAAACAATTATGGAAGATATTAAATCTATACATACCAGAAAATTACAATGTAACAGATGAAATCAGAGTAGAGAGTGGTCTGAAATAAAGAAGCTTGCGCATGAATTTCGAATGGAATGAAGAAATGCTCATTGAAATTAATATGTAATAGATTATCATTTTATGCTACCTGTCTAGTAGCACTTAATTTTATCCAATAAACAATATAATACTTCCGTCCAAAGTGCAATGACTGTTTCGTTTTAATACAAGTCTATGAATTGAAATTCCTAATATCTTTTCGATTGATCAGATAATGAGGTACTCAATAATTACTCAATAATCGAAATTACCAAATAGTAATATTTATTAACATCTTGAGATCGTATCCCAAACAAACTGAAACTTTACTCATTATTCCAGTAATTGCCTCCAATGCTAAGTGAAAGGTGTGAGAAAAAGAATAAAGGATTACAATGTCTAAGTACATTATGTAAGAAACGAAGACATATTATTTCGAAACTTCTTATGCTATTTTCATTAGTAAATCTATTCATTTCGATTGCTCTGCGACATAAGTACATCTCAAGAAATAATGACCCGATGAAATTAGGACTTATTTCATTGGTTAAATAACTCATTATGGAATTTTGTCGATCAGTAATTTGATACAAGGCAAAAAACAGAAATTTGCTTTACAATACTTGATGAAAATCGAACTATTATCGCTAGATTGATCATCAAAAACTCATTAGAGTATTTCTCAATTGCCTTGTGGTTTTCATAGAACGACACGCTGTGATGTCATCATAGGTGAGATAGCTATCTGCTAACCGTGATATTTGATGGAAATCCATGATAAATAATTAATAGAAAAAACACATCGTGTGATTTTCATAGGACAGTTCTTTGGTTTGTAAGTCTTAAAAAAATAAAGTATTTTTTCTAATCAGGTACTTATTCAATATCATGCTTTTGTGCTCTGACGAAATAAAGACAGAAAATGGTTCCTCAACCTTAATGATCTCTACGAAAAATTTTCTAAATGAATAGAATAAAATAGAATAGAAGTTTATTTCATGTTTTTACACACAAGTGTTTACAATCGTCAATTCATATACAAATATACATATATAAGTTCAAATTTACATATAAAAGTTCAAATTGAACAAACAAAACAAAAGGTACAGGAGGATAATTAGTGATACATGGAGTGTGATGGAAGTCAGACTCTGACATGACGCAAAAAGCTATGCCGCGAAATAATCATAGAATTCGTCAATTGAGTAAAATGCTTCTGTGAGAAGAATACTTTTCACTTTAGGTTTGAAATGTGTCAGGGGAAAATTCCTCAGAATGTTTGGTAAATTATTAAAAAGTTTATATGACGTGTATCCGAAACTCGACTGCGCCATCTGCAAACGATATTGTGGCATCCTAAGAAGAGAATTACCTCTTGTTTCATAGGCATGTATGTCCCTTTACGAGGTTGTCAGGCCTCTGCTTGTTATATTTTTCACGTAGTAAAATCATTCCAATATGTAGCAGCAAACTAGTGTCATAATTCTGAATTTTTTGAAAAGAGGTTTGCAGTGGTCATTTTACTTTGCGTGAGCTAAGATTCTAACACATTTTTTCTGAATACTGAACACTTTCTTAGCGTGGGGTGATCCGCCCCATATCAGTATTCCGTAAACCATAGTACTGTGGAATAATCCAAAATAAGCAGTACAATTGTCTTATGAGGTATAATTTCTTCGAGAGATTTGTGCATAGAGTGTCAACGTGTTTATCAAAAGATAAAGTCGTATCAAGATAGATACCAAGTGCTTTGACAGACTCCTGATCCTGGTAATTTCTTCCTATTTGAAACTTGAGGTACTCTGTTTTGCTTTCATTTATTGTAAGGGAATTCGCACTTGTCCATTCTTTAATAAATCTATCAGAACTCTCTTCATCATGAAATAGATTTTCAGAGGTATTCATATGTAATGAAGTACAATCATCTGTGTAGGATACAAATTTTAAATTCTTATTATACAATAAATCATTCAAATATATGATGAACATCACGGGTCCCAAGACATAACTTTGAGGAACTGCAAATTTTACGTTTTTTTTTTTTTCGATATGTTACCATTCCATTTAACACATTGCTGACGGGGATCTAGATATGAAATGAATAGATTTAACGGTTTCCCTCGTATACCGTGGTACTCCAGCTTGTCAAATAAAGTCCCATGGCACACAGAGTCGAAAGCTTTCGACATATCGTAAAATTTTGCAGAGCAACTCATTCTCTCCTCAAAGGCGTCTAATACGCTGCTGACAATGTCGCATATTGCCGTCACAGTATATTTACCAGACTGGAAACCAAACTGAGAGGCATTTATTAATTTGTTTATCCCTTGACAGGGATGATAGAAATCTACCGATAGCTCTCTACATTGCTCTGAATCCCCTTTTTATAGACAACTCACTGTTCAAATTGTATACATCTTTCGATTTCGAGTTGCTAAGATTGTTAATAATATCAATCATCTCATTTTCACAACTGGCGATAAAAAGAAAGAATTTTGTATTCGGGGCATAGTATATAAAATTTTTTTTCACGAAATATTGTCAACTTTGCTCGCCTTAGCCCTCAAATGATTTACAACGTCTTGAAACAAAATAGAGAAATCCTCAGTTGACAAAGTAGTGTCATTTGGTTTAATTTTACTATTACTTCTATTTGAATTTATAAGGTCCCAAGCCGCTTTTTGGTTATTTTTTGCATTTGATAAGTATTCTTCGTTAGCCCTAAATTTTGCTGACTTTATCATTTTTTTAAAATCGTTTTTTGAATTCGTATAAAGCTTATAGTCATCGTATTTTTTGTACACATCGCAATAGTTTGAACTGCATCTAGTGTATTTTTTAACTTTTTTATATCATCACTGTAAAAGAATGTAACAGCTTTGATCTTACTTCTATTCAATTTTTTCTCTTTGAAAATATGGAAATAAGTTGTTTCCAAAAATTTTGTCAATGTATCAGTCGCATTTTCAGGATCATCCAGCATATAATAATAATTTTCCAAGTCATAATTGTACACAGTTTCCGCAAACAATATTTTTCCTCTTTTCGTCATTGGACGACACACAAAAAAATCGTTTGTATTTTCATTACATTTCTGTGTAAAAAAAAAAATTATGCCTTTATGGTCCGAGAGATGGGGATCAAGAATCTTTACATCTATGTCAGAAAAATTTGCAAATAGGTTATCAATACGTGTAGCGGATCTTTTAGTGACCCTCGTATTTTCGAAAACTTTTTCTATGCAGTTGAAAGATAGAAGAGCATTTTTGCACGCTGCTACATCAGCACTGTTTGTATTATTGAAATTTTAAATAAAATCACCAACTACAATTATCTTTCTACTAAGATGCATCGAATTAAGACTCTCAGTCAATTTGTTTAGTAAAATATTACCTTCCTCTGCAATCCTCACACCAACATAAATACAGCTGGCGTGTTGATTTATTTAGAATGGCATATAAACTAAATTTTGTCAAATTTTCGATCGAGAGAAAGTGGCTGAAAATATTTTTATCCATGATTATTGAATAATGTACTCATTATACGTCTGTTTGCTCAACCTTAATGATACCTATTATTTACTAGTGAATGATGAGTCTTTATCCTGCTGTCAAATACTTCCTTGATTTAGCGAAAATATTATATTGTTTTGCTACAAACAATTGGTTTTTAAATTTTTCATCGTCTAAACCACTAAATATTTTCAATTCTGTTCTTTACCTACATATAAAAGCAAAGAAGGCAAAGAGCATCTACTCTGAGCTATCATGTACTATGTGCGTGTCATATCGAAATAGCTTCTGAATCCAAAAAAAAATTGACTCGAACCTGTCAACATGAAATATTCGTTAGAATAAAATGTGTTTCGGAAAATATCAAAATATAAAATGTAACAAAATTTTCTAACAAAAATTTCAACAATTTTTTTTATCAGTCATGGATAAAGTATAGTATTTTACTCGCGTAAACTGGCTATTATTCTCTCGGTAAACTTCACCTCGTGAATAATATCCATCATTATACGCTAGTTGGGTAATATACTATTTTCCACGTAGATGGGAGATTGCTGCTGCTGAACCCACCCACGAAACCTCAGCTAATACAACTCTCTGAAGCATTTCAGAAGTTTTTCCGAGAGGAAATGATTGAAGAAATTTGTACCTGGCTCCTGGACCATCGTCTTTATCGCTAGACGGAGGAAATGTTGAAACGATTTGTAACCCGATTCCAACAGAGATTCGAGTTTCATTCGTTCCGACCTTGAGCTCTCTTTTATTTTCTACACGATTTTCTCGAGTTCGATTACCCGGTCCTCCGTTCCGAGACTGTCAACTCAACACACACGCCGCCTTCGACATGAAAAATGACAACGCTTAGTGCGTATACATAGCATCGGTAAAAGCTGCTCGTGGGTGATATTTCCTGGGGCCACTTTCATTTTTGTTCGTGACTTCAAGCAGACATTGATGGTGAACTTTTGGTTGTTCGTGCTCACGACTGAAAAAGGCTGTCTGGACTACTTCTTTCATAGCAGTATCCAGCCAATTAATTGATAAGATTACCATCGATTCGCAACGGACGAATAATTGTTTTCTGTCTCTCCCACTTTCTCCCATAAGTTTTGAATGTGCATCTTTGTTGCTGAACATTAGGGTAAATCACATCAATCCATCAAATGTATCCAGAAAAGCTTGCCATAGTACGATATTAAATTCTCAGGAGGTCACGAAAATTCCATTTCCATTGTCGTTTATTGGATATAAAACTACATATATTCTTGAGAATGTTCAAATGATTAGAAAAATTATTTTTCGAATGGACAATACAAAACATCTGCGAGCTGAAAATTACCAGTTGTTTCTATGGGCGAATTCTAGAACGAACGGAGATGAGGAGTAAAAGTAAGTCCAGGGAACCGATAAGCCACTCGAATGTCAGCCGCGATTAATTCGATTGAATGCTTTAGCCATCTTCATCAAAATATAAACGAAACAATCGGGATTTGAACTGATTCAGAGACATTTAATTTGACATCAATGTGATCAACAAGGTTTTTTTGGGTGGTATTGGTTCGAACTTCCATTATCTATATAATTAACACGAAACTGACAAAATTGGAAATATAAATTCAAATGGACAGAAGTTGAACGAAATACAATAATGAGAATAAAAGCCTGTCAGGAAATCGATATGAAAGAAAATGTGTTAGAACAAGAAAATCGAAAATGAACGTCCATCAAAAATAAAAAAAAGAAAATGGAAATACTCGGGGAAAAAGAATTATTGATAAAAGGAAAAGATGCCAAAATCTGAAAAAAAAATAAAAATGAACCTTGATCAATTGCGATTGGGAAGATTAAAAAATCAAGTGAAAAATGTGAATTAGCTAATTTCAAACAAAAATAATAATGCAAATAAAAGAGTACTAAAGCATTAAATCTAAACAACTGCACAATTGAATAATACAAAATTCAAAATCAGCAAACGAATTAAAAAAACTGAAATTGAACAGAGAGCAATAATAAAAACCCGTGAAAAACATTTGTATCGAAACACTGACTCTGATTTGTCATTACAGCTTTTTGTTTCATTTCTGTTGATTCGAATTCTTTTAATGATTTTGAACTTCATATTCCACCCAACGTCGATTAACTGTTCACTTCCGCTACTCTGCTTTGATGTTATGATTTTATATTGATTCTTCATTATTATACTACAACTCCTAGCTAGTCTCGGAAACCTACACATTAGGTTGATGAGCGAACACCTGTCAGAAAACAACTACTTCCCTGAAGAATACCAAGAATAGCGATCTGATTATATCCCACAGGCGCAAGTGCAAAATTCTTCACAGAAAAAAATGCTGCATATTATGTTTTTGGTGCTACAAATGCCGGATATTTGTCCGATGGGTGGCAGTTCTTGTGCACATTTCTATTCTTTTCAAATTCTTTCACTCTTCTCAACTTAATCGTTTTGAAATAACTAATTGAATTGGCTGATACTTGATTATTCATAACGCCTGAAGAAGTTATTGTATAATTGCCCAAATGTAGCGGTTTTGTGAACTTTCTATTGAAAATCACACATTTTTTTCAATTTCGTTTCTTTCTTTTGATTAATGTTCATTCCCATATTCTATTTAGATTTCAGTGTCTTACATCTTCATTCATATTTCTTTTTTCGTTCAATTTCTCCCATTTATTTTTTTTTATTTTGGTTTATTTGGGTTTGTTCGTTTTATCGGATTTGATTCCTTTCAGTTGAACTCAGTCATGGTACAAATAATAATTATGGGAGGTACATTTATGATTCCAACACTTCATCGATTATGTAATACTTCCTCAGACGAATATGCGAATTTAAAAAAATATGTATTTCTCGGATATAATAATATTCTAGAAACACCCAAACGAATTACTAAGTTGATAGGTGAACCATTAGCATTTGTATTTAATGTCAAATTCAGGAAAAAGCAAAAGAATAACTGATTTGCAATTTTTGAAATAATGACCACATAGTTGTTTGTTGTAACTTCTTATTTTGGTAATAATCAACTGTAATTTGAGAAATTCTCTGGAATCCCCATGTAAAAAAAGTAGATCTTTTTGTATTTTTACGTATTTATTGAAGGCATTCGATATAGGCCAAAGTGCTAGACTTCCACTAGAATCGAAATAATTATGAAAATGAGATTTCAATATCTAAAGATCTTGAATCGTACTCATTTAATCAATCTCATTGTTTGGACATTTATAATACATGTACTGAATCCCTTTAGTATTGGAATTCGGTGTACCAAAATACACTATTTTATTCAATTCAATGCCTGAATTCGAGAGTGCTTTTTTTGGTTCACAGCTTTGGGAAAAGCAACTTATGAAGGCAAAGCAGTGTGTTAATGATTCGATGGCGATAAGGGAAATTAGCTGAAATAGATTTTGAAAATATAATTCAATGACCTAGCTCTCTACTACTAACTCCACGCGAAAATTCGCTTCTATACTTGTATATTGCGATCATCATCATATCACTTGTAAATGATCTGTTATAAGTTTAAGGGAAACAAAAAATTTATTATATCAGAAAAAATCCACAATATATGTTGAAATTGAAAACTTACCTAGAGAGAATATTACTCACCCACTCTAAAACTATAACCAGAGATCCTACCTTTCTCCATCCGAAAAAGGAGATTAGAAACCGGAAAGTGAATCATTTCTCTCTAGTAAAAAATGTAGTCTACCAGAACTGAAAGCCGAGGTAAACTATTTCTCGAAAGATGAATTTGCGTAGGTAGTGGATGAAATTTTTCACAGTTCATCTTATAAATGTTGATTACCAACGAAATATTAGTGGCATTTTCGAAAATAAAAATGAAATGGCCTCGTGTGACGAGAGCGCTGAATCCTGTATTTGGGAAAAACGGCTAATGAAACGGTAATGTGATATTTTTGGAAACTATTGTGTTGGTTAATGAAAAAGTCTGTGGCTTTCAAGGGAAAAAACGAGTTTCTTATGTCCGTTTGGTACTGAGACCATGTGTAATAACTGTAATATCATGCCAGGGATAGCTAGTTTCTTGTAACCGCACTGGTTGGTGTCTCCTCGAATAAAAGAAGATGACGGAACCGGAAAAGTGCCAAGAGGTTGGCAAAGTATTTTGCAGACTTTGTCTTCTTCTGAGTCAACAATTAGTCACTTTCCAACCTGAAAGCGGATTAGAAATACGCACATTTTCGAATGGTCGTGATCAAACATATTTCCCACTTTTAGAATCGAAAAGTTTAGATTCTACAATACTTTTTCAGATGTGTGCAATTCCTGGAAAATGATGAATTTTCAATTCAAGTTGTAATAGACTTTTTCAAAATGAATACCTTCTACACTTTCCCTTGCAACGAATGCTTCTCTGAAATGATGTGGACGTAAACTCCAACTGGTTTTGAGTGATTTTCTCAAAAATATCGGTTGATCATGGTGTTATGGAAATATTCAATGGTTCAATACCAGCATATCCCATTTAGTACCAGCATATTTATTCATTGAGTTTGTGGTTCAAGAAATCCTGCGGATATATCTGATTGCATCTTTAACAACAATCATTAAAATGGCAATGAGAGTGGATCTTGTACACACTGATTACTCCACTATTATCATGTTTGATAGATGGTATTTAACTTTGCTATATCAAATATTGGAAGAATGTTTTTTTTTATTTGTTCAGCAGAGAACGGGATAAAATCCAAAGAAGATGTGGAGACAGTTATCTTGCATTCCAGATGTTTTTCTTGCACTGCAATCAAATTGTATGAATGAACTTAAGGCCAGTTCAAATGTCATACCAATCAAAATTAACTTTCTATAAACCCTTCATTCTTTCTGAAATTATGAACTTTCCCAAAAAAGATGAAAGTTCTCGCTGAATATTTTACCCTCATTGAATTCAACTTATATCTATTTCACATATCACAAAATATTATCATGTCAAATTTCAAGAAAGCTTGTGTGGGAATAGCTTCTTCAGTGAAGGTATAACTAACGATGCCATTCGATTAAAGACATTTCTGAAAATATGTCGTTTTGATAAATTGATGGAAGTAGCCGTTACTATGTGATAGGAGTTTCGTCTCATACGGACATCACCAAATGAACAGTAAAAATTTTTTAGAATTTTTTGATAATGTTCGTACAGAAGCAGTGCTTCAACAGGAACTCAATGATTTTGAATTTGAATGGGTACGAGCTTGATTTGACGGATCTGTACTCAACTTTGGAATAAAGCAATTTTATGAATTGAACTTCTCAGTTCATTGGGAGTATGTATATTTATGTTCCCTACTGTGTTCACGTTCGCAATATCTTTGGATCTAGCCACAAAAATACATAAATAGTGATGATATACAATAATGAATAATTCCTTGTTTTATTCTAATTTACTAGCACTCAAAAATACCAAAAGAGGTAATTATCCTTGATACAGTTTCATCAGAAAGAAATACAGACCTCTGAAATGCAAATATATTTTCTGATAGAATCCTCTAGAAGACTGAAGGAGAAGAATGACATCTTGGCACATTAACATGTTGACTATCAAAAGTTCAAGCTAAAAACAAAGCCTTATTGGACTCCATTCAGTAGTAGAACTGATTCTCTATTGCTCTAATAACATTTACATTAAATTGTACTCATTCATCACTCTACTGCAGCGTTAAATGTTGAATGTTGAAATTCAGGAAAATTCAAGGAGTTCTTTACTGAATTAGTTGTAAAAATCATTCAGTGGGAAACATCAGTTATATCCTACGAGGACGAAGATGGACTTTTGCAACTTATAAATGTATAAATATGAATTCAATCAATCGATGTGATTCCCACAATTCACTGAGCCCCGTTATTGAATCTTCGGATCAACCTGTTGCCAGATCAATTTACGATTTTCGCATTGAGAAATGTACGGCACATGGGCACGCAAGCTCTATTTAGATATTCCGTAGGCAGTTTTGGATCATCAGAAGAAGAAACACTTGGAAATCAGTGATATCCAAATGCGTCGAAGAAAGCAAGCAAAGCATTTCAAGTCACCGTCTATGCCATTATCATTATATAAGAACCTAATCACATATCGGAATCAACTCACTATTGTATCAGGGTGATCACTTTTGGTTGAGACACTCTGTATTTTTCTAAGACAAAAAATTATAATTTCTGTTAGTACATATCTGTAGTATATTAGTAGGGGAGCGGCTTTTACTTTCTGTTCAACATAATTTAATGAATTCCTTTTATTAAGATAACATCAGAATTGATAACATTAACATAAAGGAAGCGAATTTCATTCGATGTTAAAGGTAATGGATTGAAGAGAACGAAATTTCTATTCCATCAGGGTGGCAGAGGGGGGAATTCTTTGATTTTCAGCACACCTTCCGTAATATTCTGTTTTTGGAAGGCTATAGACAACAAAATTAAATCTGATTCTAGGGTGTTTTTCGGGTTTGTTTGAACACGCTTTGAGTGAACGGGTAAATATCAAGGATTACAAGATGGATTTCGATAACCCAGAAATTTTGAATGGAGAAACCAATTCAACTAAAAAAGATTTTTAGATATGACACATATTAATATTGAACAACATTCCATGAAAAAAAAACAGATCCTAACAATTTGAGTCAAATTTTATACCAGTTTATATTTTATTCTCTCGTTAGTAAGTGTTCCTTATTTCTATATTTATGAAATAACATCTGATGTTAGTATTTGTTATATTAGTTGTCCTGACGAATGTGATAAATTCACCGAGAGCTTGGCAGATAACAAAGAGTCCTCTTTGTAACAGCCCTTCAAATCTTAATGCAACATCACGAAATGAGTCGACTCATAATATTTGCAATGTCTATACAAAAAAAAAGCAAGAAATAAAAAAAATTGAATCAATTTTAACAGAAAAATAAATTTTCCAAATCGAGAACCCTGCACATATGTGTAAATAAAAATAAGAAAAACTAATCTGTCGTTCTATCGTCATCGGCGAAAAAAAAAATGTAGCATGATATAGAAAAGTATCATTGGAAAACGTTGTGAGGTAACAATGATGAAGGTTTTTTCCAACACCGTCAATGTGACCCATCGGAGTGGTAATAACAGAAACAAAATCCATAATTGTTATTCTGAAATCATGTGAAATGGAGATAATGATTGATTTGTGCAAATCCAAGGTCTTCTCATCTAATCACTCCTATTTCATAAAATATATACGATTGAGTTACTTCAATGGATAATCAAACTAAACGCCATGTAATGACACACTTGATAATTGATATACCGTGTTACGCAACTTCATCCTATTGACTTTCAGGGTTACCCAAATCCTGTGCATCATTAAAGAAAATATTTTTGAGAACAAAAAGACGTACCAGTCTGGTAGTTGATATAAATGAATGAGACCTGTGATCGTAAAATCTATTCAGGGCTGCAGTGTTGTTGATTGTACCTGTAATCTACGTCAATTTCGTGTTTTCAAACGAAACACCCTATACATTTCAACAATATTTGAAAATACGTTGAATAACACTTTTCATTGTTATCAAATACCCAATTTCTGAACTTATTTTGGCAATAACAATTTTTCAAGTTTCCATTATTTCTTAACTCAATCGATTTTGATCCAATATCTAGCATGTATGCCACTGGATGATTGAAAGCCACCAGAAATTGGAATATGATATGAAACTTCTTGTGTGCTTCTCAACCTTATTCAGTTTTTTTAATACATTACCTATATATGGTTATGAAATGGAAAAAGACGCATAGACAGACTTGGGAAAATCTCTTTGAAAAACAAAATTTTCGAATAATGGCAAACTACTTTTTCTATACACGTTCACGAGGAAGGGAAGCCCTGTAGTGAATCAAGGGACAGAAGATGAGAATTTACATTACCTTAACATTCTTGAAGTTTTTTGAGCTCTGGAAAAAACCGCTCTCGGCAAGTAAATCCAAAACTCAGCTGTTCTATTGGAAAAAGATCCCTGAGCAAGAGGTTCGACAGCCCACCGAGCTCACAACAAAGGGGTGGGAATTCTGCACTCGTCGGGTTATATGTGTCGATACTGCCAAGGGTGCAATGATAGACAACAATTCAGAAGAGCACTTGACCTTGTAGGGAATAGTTACTCCTGAAATCTGAATACTAGATGAAGATACATCGTCTTTATTTGAGAAGAGACATGTCTGGGTTCGTCCAGCATTAAATTTCAAGTTAATGTTACCCCATTCTTTCATTTTTGCCAAGTCATCGTTGATACTGTTGGCGCTAATGCCTCTCAGAATTTTTGTTTCTCATGCTGATATGGAAACGCTGAAAACAAAATATGTATGATTAGTACTGAACAAAACTATGCACTGAACAAAATGTTTTCTCCAGCAGATCATTGATATGAAGCAGAAAAAAAGTGGACGCCAGACCTGAACCCCGTGGAACACCTGCATTTATTGAAAAATTTATTTTGAAATGTGTAGTTCATTCACGAGTGGTTTTACCTACTACCTAATTTGATGGTTCCTATAATGATTCGATAATCGTTATTTTTTATTTTCTTGTTTTGGAAGATGAAACAGTTGTTTCAAGATGAGCGTTTTTCTGTTGCCTTCTCATTATTACAACAAATTGAAACTGCATTCAGATGAAAAGCATTTATTCATTAATAATTGGAAAAGCCACAAAACAGAATCAACATTGGCGGTGTAGGTAGTTCATAAAATCATAAATAATTGTCCATCAGAATTTTAAGAAAATGAAAGTGGCAAATAATAATAAACAAACAACATTCTGAGACATTGCCTGAAACATTGTCGGGGGGGCCTTGGAAATGATTGAATTTTGTAAAAGAGAGCAGTAAAGATATGGGACGAGAGTTTTCAGTTCTTCTAAGACCCAATGATTCTATGTTCATTGACAAAACTGAACCATTATGGTTCGGAAAAATACTTATTCAACATATATTTTCAATGTTACCAATCATGAATAACATAAGAAAGTTAAACCATTAATAACAAAATTTAATCTCCCCAACACACCAAAGCGAAACACAAGCTCGAAATATTTTGTCAACCACGTCTTCTCCATAAGATGTCAACTAGGTTGGTGACACTCCCCTTGAGTGCAAGTGTTTTCACTTTGCTGTCGTATACAATAATCATGAAATATATTTCGGAGATATTTTGTGATCAGGAATATTTACTGAATACATTTCGGAATATTTCTAGAACATCTGTGTGAGGGCACATATGATTCGTCCTGTATTTTACAATGAAATAATCTGATCTATTAATAATCAAATATGTTTGTGGAATATTCGTCAAAAGATTCATGAATAATTTTGTGCTATCTGGGGCAGTGTCTTCATTTTGGAATAGTAATCGTGTTGATGTTTTGAATTTGATCTTCATTGAAACTCATAGCCCTAGTTCGAATAATTATGAATATGTACCATTTCTTACATTCAATAACAACTTGTGATATTTTCTTTATGATATTTACTTTCTCTTTTTGTTCTGCTGAAAAGTTTCCTGAGAAGTTATGATCGGAACTTTTCGCAACAATCTTAGAATTAATGTTCTCTTTAAGGTCCAGGTTATATGGGACATTAGGTAAATGAGAAGTGCCATCAATAGTCTGTTTGAATATTGAACAGATGAATGAAAAGTGGTTGGGCTACTACGAAATTTCATCACCTGATGATGCTATCTAAGAGATACTCAGATTAATTGAATGCCCTGTATATGAAGTAGCCAAGAGTGAAAAACCAAATATCCACAACCAGGTCATCCTGCAGCGTCTTCACTATCCTCTCCGATCGGAGGGGGCAGAAGTTATGGAGATGGTACTCTATTCTTATATAAGACATAGGAATACGAAACTGGACGAGGAACGTAGTATTCAGTGTGTCCGGTTGACAAAAAGGTAAGAGAGTGATAACTATTATTCATGTCAGCAGTGCCTTCATCTTTCGTTTAGGACGACTTTAAAATGAAAACACCTACGGAGAATCATATCGTATTTTCATTTCTATTTCGTTGCATGCATCGAGTGGTGATGATGTGATAGTGTCAATAACATGATTCTGATGAATATTAATCCTATCTGTGCTCAATGATAGTGAAAGATTTATATCTTCACTCGTCAGTGCTGTGTATTCTGAATTTTGAGTTTTATATGAATAATGCATAATGAATTTCAACCGAAAATATCACAAAACTCCTGCACTTGTTTTACTATTTCAATTCATATTCCTGAAAGCTACAATAATTTCTAATAGTTTGAAAACTGTGGTTGATTCAAGCAATATGGCAATCGAGAAACGAATAAACAGAGATATTTCCAAGTATTGGATCATGATATATAATGGAAAAAAATTATATGATTCTGTTGAATTTTCAGTTCCTTTAAGATACTTGAGTAATGAGAACTATATTCCACCATGTTTGTAATCCCATCATCGTTTCTGATTCCTGATATAAATTGTTCATATTTCATTTTTTGGTTTTTTGACCTACCACAATGATTTGAATTTGCCCAAAAATTGTAGAGAAATGAATTTCGCCCCTGTGAAAAAAATTATTTTTGTTTCAAATGTTCTGGAAACTGAATCGATTTCAGTTTGAGGAATCAAATCCACATTTTTCAAGTTGTGGTAACTCAAAAACTTCAAAGACAAAAATGTATCCACGACAAAAATCACTTGATGGATGACAATATTTATAACCCTATGGAGTAATGATTTTCAACAAGGGTAGAGAACGATATGAATATCCTGCAAAATAAAGAGAGCTCTCTATCAACCCTTATCGATTGACAACAAAGAGACCGACATAATTGAAAAATATTATCTGTTGGGTAACGATAATCGCATTTATAGGATAGATGATAATAAAACAACGAAATTAAACATCACAATCCTTTCTATCAATTATATGGATTTAACTATATTATTCAATGAATATACAAGTAAGCGGAAATGGCTCATTTCATTTCCGAAAGAGATTGCATTTCCCTTTCATTTCAAGATAACGAGATGAGGAAGCACTTCACTTTATGTGTTCTAAAAATTTGAAAGTGATACACGAATGTGTAATAATACAAATATATTTCAGATCGTATAGATCTCGAGATGAATCTCTAAATCTACTAATCTTCATTAAGTTTCGAGACTCCATTATTTTTTCACTTCTTTTAATTTCGAAATTGATTTTTCTGAGGAACATTCCATTTCATGCTTGGAGAAATGAGGACGTCTGTATTTTTTGCAGAAATGAAAAAGTCCTTCTTTTTACAAGTATATCTATAAGATAAAACTAACCAAAGGTTTTCATACTTGTCACTACCAAACATTAGCTACGCGTACCCTCCCACTTCTTTCATCTATCTGACAGATAACTCACTTATCATTGTATTGAAGAATTGGCCCTAAATCTCACTATCATATCGAATTTGATGACAATAGCCTGGTTAACGAAAAATACCATTCCTCTGGGATAATAATCAATGACAGGTCTGTCCTTGTGTCAATCGAAACATATCTCTGATTACAGTCTATCTGTGATACTGGCGTTGATACTGTCGATATCAATGAATTGAGATGACAATGTGAGCTCTAATATATTCAGATTGTTTGATCCTGATCAACAATGAGAATTCACATCCATGGGACTTTTTACCGAAACTACAAATTTCTCCTTTACCGCCTTGTTGAATGAGATAAAACATTCAATGAGTATGAACATTCAACATTGAATGCGTTATAATTATCTAAGACTTCGGTAATCCAACGACCAAGAGTAAAGAGCGAGTAAATGAGCATCATGTTTTTCCAGAACCGAAATGAAGTCCGTTATTTTCATCGCATTTCTTCTGGTCGCTTCCATAGCTGCTTTTCCTCAGAAAGAGGGGAGTGCTTACACACAAGAAGCAATAAGACAGGCCCAAAATACCCTGCTGATCCCAAAAGATGCCCAAATCCAAAAAGTGAGTACCAGAAACATTATTTATAAAAGAACTATTAACGTCATATTTTCCTCCATTCGAGTATCACAAAACTAACCCGCACACAATGAATCGCTTCGGTCCAATATTGACACGCAATAACCTTAATTGGTAAAAAATATTGTTTAGAATCAAATGTTTACCTTCCACATGTTTCTTTCTGATTTCTCTTACGTTGATTGATTCTATGATTTCGTCACTTGTCCTGAAGAAGTAATTGTTAGTTATATAATCTTTTATCATTTTCAAGGTACAAGAAGGTATCGAAATTGGCGCATACGAAGGAATTCCCGGCAATCAAAAAATAGACCTCTTTTCGATTCTGGGAGACCAGTTTCCTCACGAAGTAGTCAACAATCTCCAAACACAAATCGACCAAGTTGGCAGGAACTAACTCTTGCGATAACACCAGATTATAATTTTTAAGAAAAATGTGATCAAACCTTACTTTAATTTTCTTTCTACTTCCTTTCTTCACCACCCAATTCTGTTGTTTATCTTTCCCAATTATAATTTATTGTTGCACTAGATAACCATATTTCCAAAAAAATCATCTCCTTGTAAATACCTATAAATTAATTTTTTTCACTTCGAAACATTTTCGAGCAACCAACCTCATAACGTTGAATAAAACTGTTTCTTATGCTCTCTCACGAATAATTTTACTTCCTATAGATCACAAGAGAAACTATTATTTTCAACTCAACAATTTAAAAAATTATCTCTGTAGTTCTCTTTCTGTTTCCTTTGCATGTTCTTTCTATTCCTGCTTACCTTCTTGTCTTTGCACGCCTCTCTCAGTTATTCTAGTCCTGACATTCAATTCCAAGTTGTTTGTCAATTTAGGTCTAATACGAATCAAAAAAATACTTGGTGGTTTACAGTAGCAAGTACATTCAACGAGTGAGCTGTGACACAAAAGATGGATTTCACTAGGTCACAGACTGAATGACAATAACGGACTCATGATATGAATATCAATGGAGCTTCCTACTGTGAACTTGATATGCAATATTCTGGTTCGACTTCTTCATTCTGTTGCATATGTGCTTCTGAATGTCACACTACTTAGTTCCTTTTGCACCCCTTTGAGCAATCCTGATATTCTTCCTTGTTGAAGTGCCAACTGTTGTCCTTGAAAATTTCTACAGTTTATTTTTATATATTTTTGTACATAAAATAAAGTCGTTTTTACCGATAATACACTTTTTTTGAACCATTTCCTCATCACCGACACATTTGCCTGCTCCACAAATTTCATTTCCCGAACATTATTATGTAAGTATATTTTGTGTTGCTTCATAGAGATGCTTGATAATATCGAATTCATGCGAAATCTGAAACATTAACATAACAACAAACCAAAATCAATCTCAAATAACGCGCGTGTTGCATCTTCAGGAGAAAACATTGATATTGATGGTTTCAAGTGTTTCCCTGAAGATGCTTATATGGATAAAAAACTTACTTCGAGTGATCTGTCTGATGTTAGAGTAATTGATCTCTGTTAAAATCTTTCACTTCTACACCAAAATTTCCAATATTTTCTTCTGCACTAAAATGAAAAAAAGCAGGCCCTACAGATATTACTTTTTGAAAACTATGAATTGGTAACTTTGAACTTGAAATTTGGTTACAGAAAGCAATAACAGTCGAGCAACCAGCAATTAATTTTGTGGACTTGAGATAGTGAATGGTCACAAAAGAGACGAAAAAAACTGCTTTGTTCTGTAGCAAAACTGCAAATTATCAAAATACATTCGCCTCTACATAGTTAAACTATAATCTTCTTGATCCCAAAAAAATATCCCCCGACCAAAAAATGGGCGTAAGTGCTGTGTTACTTCTGCTCATCGATGAACGTTGACTTTCACTTTCGATATTTCGAAACAATTTGATATCAACAAAAACGCGTTTTTTCATTTCGTTGATTTCGAAATGATTGCGAGGGTGTGATCATCAAAATAAGGCCACGATAAGCAAATAAACCAAAACAAACTCGCATCTAATAATAAATCATTAAATCGAGAATCAACGCAATAACAACTATTATTACTTCTTTCATGAGACGGTTATGTAACACTTTCTTTCTGTTCTCCTTTACATGATAATTAGTCATTATAATAACGAATATGAACACGAGCTGAAATCCTAATGACGAATGATGACTTAAAAGGGAGGTGAAAGTGGAACTCAGTTATCGTCCTTGGTCACTGGTGAGGAATAGATATGAGAACTTTCACCTGTAACGGATTCTTAAGACAAATTCCTCCTTTTGAGATGCAGTGACGGCGACGAATTTGAAATTACGATTTGATGGCCCATTCGTTCTATTCAGGTCAAGAATTCGAGAGAGATTTTATTTCTCTGAAATATATCTACGTATTCCGAATAAACAATTACGTTGTTATCGTATAGAAGTGGATTTTCTTCATGAAAGGAGGAAAATCATCCACAGCCACCCAGTTTGGTGTAACTGAAGGCCGTAAATAGAGAAAAACTACTCATATCATCCATCAAAACTTTGCAGTCCAAGGCAGATAATATTTGGTAAGGAAAAAAATTATTATCAACAGCATTAAATTCAATTGACCGGAAGGAGCTGTGCTGGCAAATTAATCCAAAGTAAAGTAATTTTTCCTCAAAATATAAGAGAATAAGTTTCAACACGAGATGAAGCCCGTTATTTTTTCAGAAAGGAAGAGTATTTTCACGGTGGTAATTTTCGTCAAAAAGAACACAATGAAGTTAGTTTTCACCGAATTCTGCGAAAAAAAAAAGTTTAAGGAAAAACTCGAAAATGATATAACGGGTATTCGAGTTATTCTCGGATAATTCCAGGTTTCGTGGAAAGATAGATAATGTGAGACTTGTAGATATTTTTCTTATATACAGCTTCTACTTTTAGCTTTCCCCAATAGGAAGTTCAGTTTCCACTTCCAGTTTCAAAACGTTTTTGCATTGGTCTATTGTGTGCCAATCAATCTTCAGAAAAAAAAGTTAATCGTGCTTATTTCGAACATTTAGTGAATTTTCATGCTCAGTTTCCCTTTATAGTTCGAAATCAAATACATTTCATCATTCCCTGACATTAATTATCGTTGTAATGTCAAAAATGTTACCGGTTTCAATACATATTGGAAGAAACATTGAATGATGCTAACCTTGTTAGCGAAACGCGCGTCGGGTGCAAAAATATCAGTTTGGTGTTAGGGTTATTGATCTCTAGGAAAAGTTACAAGGTAAATATTATAGTACCGAGTTCGTCATTGAATCACTGGGAAGATACATCTTTGAATTTGTTCAAGACCCGGAAAACAATATTACATCACAATCTTGATAAAAACGGTATGAAAACCTGTTCATTTTGAATGGTGGGAAGTTGATGATGATGAATTCATCTCCCACTACGAAACCCCAATCCTACTCAGGAGAAATATATAAAGCTTTCCCAAGGAGGAAAATAGACTCCAGTTTTCGCTTCAAATGCATACAGTTGAATGAAGCCCATAGACATTACAACTAATGGACTGGCCCTGAGAGAGAGAAGACTGCGGAATGAGCAAATTAGAATACTTCAAGTATAACCTTCGAGCGCATTTCTCCCGCAATGTAATAGAAAGGTCATGAAGTATAGAGTAACTCAAGTATAAACTTGTCATTATATCCTCTACAATATATATTCAATGTGCATATCCTTCCTCTCTCGAATGTATTCCGCATCATGCTATGTGAAAAACTGTCATGTATATTGGTTGTGATGCCTATGATAAAGCCGCATTTTGAACAAGCACTGTAAAATGTTTCAACTGAAGAAACCCAATGAAAATAAGTTTCAGTTTCTTCAGTTTCTTATGTTGATCATCCTCTAAATATATCAACACTACACGTTTCATCGTCGTAACAGCTAAGATGATAACGTATGACGACATTTCTTCAGAAGGATACTACTCTATGGAAGATATCACAGTATATAGTCTGGAAGAAGACACATCCCTATTGAGCACCCACATGGTCCATCGTACAAGGCCATCATGAAAAACCCAAAGCACCTTGCTGGCAATACATCATAAATGGTGTCCGAACGTTACTTTGTTTCAGCGTTAGACATGGCCATAATTGATAAAAAAATATGGACAAATATTGGATAACCAGAAATAACACGAACACCAAGTAGTTGCATTCAGTTCATCAAGGAAAAAAGGTGTTCAACCAACGAAACAAAGGGATGTTCGGTAACATCAATCGCGGGATGGGACATTCCAATAAACACAACATTCAGGTTTGTTTCGAGTTCAAGGTGAAACTTTAAACGAAACTATTTTGCAACCTGAATGACCAGTTGCCTACAATATCAGACGAGCAGTTGAAGACGAGTTGAACCGCTTCGAAAGAGAAAAAGCTGTCACAACTGTCGATTTTTTTCTTGTTGTTCGGAAACCGAATGGCAATATTCATATTTGTGCTGATTACCCAACAAGCCTAAATGAGGTTCTAGAACCACACTGCTAGCCGTTAACCGTTCCAGAGAGAATATTTTCCAGAATTTATGGAGTACTTTTGAGTCAGATTTATCTGTCAGCTGCTTATTTACAAACTGTAGTCAACGATGATTCCAAGAAACTATTGACAATCTCAACACGCAAAAGGCTCTACTACTTCAATCGCCTTTCTTCTGGAGCGCCAGGAACTTTTCAACATTTTATGGACACCACATTATTTGGATTGGATATGGCGGCACCTTATTTGAACGACATCGTCATTTCTGATAGGAAATCTCTTCAAGGTACTATAGCGCATACAAGAACATTGACTTCCCGTGAAATTTTAAATATGTAGGTCTCTTCGTCCCAAATACAATATTTATATCTCATTCTTGAAAAAAATGGAATCAGACCTGATCCTTCAAATATCTAGGTGAAGACAGAATGAAAACATTGGCTAGGAGTTCAATTTACTGGCCTGCTCAAGCCAAAAACATAGAAGAATGTTCTTAACCGATGCGATAGAGGTCTAAAAGCTTCAAATTCGCCTATTGAGTCCGGTATAGCATCATGTCCACTGTCTTACAATCTCTGAGAAGTTGATAGACCCTTAATCTGAATGAAGGAACTACTATGGAAGAATTGAGGAAAGCATTCGCAATATTTGGCCTACCAGAAACCGTATTTTCAGATAACAGAACACAATTTACTGGTTCAATTTTCAAAGATGTTTGTCTTATGAATGGAATCGAACACATGAGAATTGCAACATACCATCCTCGAATGGTTTTACACTTTTAAACTTGCTCTGATAAGATGATGGGGAAGAAAGAAATCACCACAACTTTCTCAAATACCGTTGTTCAAAACCAAACAAGATACGCCATGAGCAGAATCTCCAGCACCATTGGAGTTTGGAAAAACGAACGCTTCACTTCCCTGGGCCAAAGTGAAACAATTCAATGGGAATATGGAAAAACCATTCGATGGAAAACATGGAGCAAAAAACGAAAATATTCAATAGAACAATTAGTATTTGACGAAATATATTTTCATTGAAAAATAAGGTGGGTACCAGCAAAAATCATGAAAAATATGGGAAAAGTTCTTCACAATGCATCCCTAGATAAAGAAAATAAAAGAGCAAGATTTCATGTGAACCAACCGGAACCAATAAGAGTTGTTAGATATAACGCGGATGATGAGAATGAGAAGAATGAGTCTTCTTGGATATTTTATTGGATATTCAAAATGCAGGAGGGGGTGGAATAGTGAAAATTGCTTTTTCAATTGATGAGGAAATTATCAACAAAATACTTATATTCCAGAGACGGATATAAATTCAGAGAATTGTAACACTCAAGAATCTGAATATAATCTTGATCATGTTGAAGATTTATAGAGGCAACGACCTAGAAGACAGAGGCGTCTACCACAAGCATTGAATGTTCATGAAGTGATATTTTTAATGGATAGAGATGGCAGAGCCACTTCACAACACTAAATATATTTTGGCCATCATGTAATGAAGAGGGGATGATGACAGGTTTTGGATATATTATATTTTATGAGTTGTATCAATTCTATCATCACAATTATCGGTAACAACGAGTTGTTTTCTGATAGTTGTTAGCCTTATAACCTGGTATTTGAAACTGGCCTGGATGTATTATTCACATTTCTCAATTTGTTGATGGTTATCTGAATGACAAGAAAAGTGAGGAAAGGGGAACCCATCCCTCAATCTACTTGGGCCACCCCAACCCAACAATGACCCATCGTCACCAAAAACCCAAAAGTACCACATCCCTAGCGACAACAACCAAACCAGAAAAAAAATAACAACCAACAAAACAAGACCACACGACGGATCTGTCTGAATCCAGCCTTAGGCGAAGAACTTTTTTTAGATGTGCGTTTGGTTTTCGTTAGTAGATGGCGCGATGACGGACTAACTATCTTGTTGTCTGCTCCAGCCTCTTTCGAGTAGTGATATGAAGGTGGAATTCAAATGTAAGTTGTGGGAAATTTACCACTCACAAGTAGTTGGATGACGAGCCAATGAACAACTAGTCCGTAAATGTCGCCATCCCATTAATTGAAAATGTATTCCGGCACTTGTATCACCAAAAACTCTTCTGTTCTGTCGAACATAATAACTCAACGCTCTTAGATGTATTCACCAAGGGAGTAATTGTTCTCTGATTGGTAATAGCCCATTATCCTACTGTGCGAGTATCCAAGACTGGCTTCGACTCCAAATTTTTGAACTTCTTGATCATAATGACTTATTGAGTATAGCTCGTATAAACTATAATGGTGGCTGGAGATGAGTGGGTTATTTCCCGAATCTCAATACTATACAGTAGTAACATTTCGAGCAAATTCTAAACTCATTAAAAATTTTTCAATAGAGTGCTCCAACTAATAGGAACTAGAGTATGGATCGACATGAAAACTTATCGGAATGATATGTTGACAAAGTGATGAACTCAAACACTCTTCAATAAAAACACTGCTGAATTTATTAGCTCTTCATCTGTAGTTCATCTTCACCAACAACGCGTGTTGCGTGCAAAGTATGTTGCCTACATTTGAGTCGTCCGTCGAGTTCTAGCATGGATACTAATGCCTCACGACATTCGTGGATATCGATATTCGAGGTTTAGTAGTGGAGCGCCTGGAGCGTCCAAAACGGTTAAAACTTGGATTACAGTTGAAGAGAATGAATTTGTATTATTCATGTGGGATTTGCTTTCTCATTCTATAAATTGCAATGTTTACCGAATATTTTCTTGTGCTCTCAATTTGTTCATTTTTAAACAAATTGATATAAAAAAAATATATTTCAGCACTTACTTTTGCTTTAAATAGTATGTTTTTCATTTTTATGTGGAATTTCACCTGAATAGATATAGAGAAATATTAATTTGAGATAGCTGTATGTATCAAGAGTCGTAGGGACCTCGAAAAGGGAATAAAATGTGTAGGGGAGAACGGAGCTACAGCTGTAATGTACAACGGAATTTTTCTGCCAGCTTAAATTATATAAAACAAGTGCTCTGTGAACGATATGTACATTCAATGAAAATTGAGGGGAAATGGAATAAAATAACGTAATATCACAATATTTGGTATACAAACATTTTATTTTTCGATCATCATACATTAAGGAGTATTAACGTGTTTTATGATATTATATACCAAACGCTATTAACTTCTTTCGAAGTCTTTCAGCGAGTAGGCTTGTTACTAACCTTCCACGCCATATCTCAGGAGCAGCATGATTATTCGCGGGCTCGTCAACCATGAAACGTTGCAAAGTCATTCCCCAACACGACAGAAAGAAATTGTCAAAGAAAAATCTCTGCCCCGTTGGGGAATCGAACCCACGACCCTCGGATCGTGAATCGGACGCAGAACAATAGCGCAAACTCCCTCCCCGACATTCAACAATATTTTCTTCGACTTCATTCATTAGGTACAAGTAGTTGAAGAAATTCTCGCTACACGCTAAACATGCTACACTAGTATATGTCACCCTTATGACATATACAAGTAGCTGCACATTCCTTTGAACACCTACAAGATTTCATTATCCGGAGGTGGTGATTGATTTATAGTTATTTGGATGTATATGTTTTTGAAATACTTCTAATTACATCTGAATCAGCAGGTAGACTCTTATTATGTATTCAAATGATGCATTAGATGTAGAAGGTTATCATAACAAAAGTAACACTTATAAATTTCCCTGCTGCTTTTATGAAATATTGAACCTCAAAAAATTTAAATCTTCAGTTTTGCCGTTGCTCCATATGAACCCAAAATATAGGCTACTTCCTATTTCGGTCCTCGACATTTGTGAATACTTTTGCTGATTTGTGTGAATCATTTCTTTTTCTCAAAATTACTGGAAAACTCTTCCGTTCATTGAAAACCGCAGAAGTAGTATCACAACCTGTGAAAGCATACAGAAAAAGAATATTCTCTCTACATTTTGGTAGCGATTTTCCTAAACTTTTCAAGGAAAATATTTTTTGTAGAATTTTGCCTCAGGATGGTTCGATGGTTTCAAATTATATTTTATAATCCACTGATGTGAATAATAACAAGATTTTTATATTAATTTAATTGTCAACATTTCCATTGAGCGATTTTTATTTTTATTACTCGCCATGAATTATTTATCTTGAGTGATTTTCGAAGACATCTCTTCATAGAATTGAATATCGGCAGATGAATATTTTTTTGACTTTTCAAAATGATATAAATTTCTGGAGATTCGTAAAAGTTGACTTTTGTCTTTCGCAGTTCGCCATATTCAATTAGAGTAAGCGGATATTATATTGTCAGTTCGTAATTCATATGGAGTTCTTCATCGGTTTTTTCAAAACACAAATTCATTGAAATAGTAATGGATCAACAGGAATAACATCGTCATGAATCTCAATTTTAATATTTTTTGCCAATAAAGCAGTTTTAATCTTACCTCAATAATTTCAATTTGTATGGGCAAATTTAAAGGTTGTATGAAAATGTCAATAATTTGGTCCCAAATGTTAACTTCAAATTTCAAAATATACTTTCCATTGTTACATTATCAAAAAAGAAATTTGAATTATTTGTGATGATTTCTTCATTCTGAAATAAAAATAACTGAATAGGAACTGAAATCTCCTTTCAAATGAGATAAGTCACTCAAAATTCCCCGCTATTTAAATATTCCTAACAGGTTGCTATTCCCCTGTAAGGGACTATAATATGAATATGTTCAAGGCTAGAATCAGAAATCGACCTGTCCTAACGATTTCTCTGAAGATAGCATGGTAACGAGTTGGATGGGGAAGGCAGACATTTATGGAAAGCAAGGTATAACGTAATCATATATTTTTGTCGACTCGGTTTACCCTTTCCTGCGATCGAATCTTTTCCAAGAATCTTGACCGAAATCATATTTTTGGACGTGGAGTGAGACGTAATAATGGGTAAATATCCATTAGAACGAAATTATCGATTTCTCCTGACACGCATGTTGCCTACAAATAAGAATAAATTGAGTGAACGATGTAGATTCCACGTCAAGATAGGCGCGAATGAATTTACATGTTTGGCGAAAATTAATAAAAGTCAACCACCTTTGTGGGTTTTCATCTGATAGATCCCTTCATTTGGGGATTAATAAAAAATCTATTTATCCTTCTTGTGTTTGAGAAATTGAGTTTATTCAAACTTCTCAATTCAGAAATGAGAAATTTCAAGTTATTCAGTCGAAATTCTCAAAAAGTATAAAGTCAATTTTAAAATTTGATGAACCATTTTTTGGCTTTTTTTCTCCTCGAACAAAAAAAAAAGTAATAACAACTTTTATGTAAAGAGTATAATGAAAAAAAATACAAACACTTCCTGTTGATACGTACGTGTTTATTATTCGAAGACGTTTGATTCATTCAAAAATAGCCAGAAGGAGTCCATTTAAACAGCATATGAAAATTGAATCGAATAGATATCAAACATAGGAATATCTACACAAAGCAAAATAGAGAGCTATTTGTAGGAGGAATCTAACTCACGAGGATAATATTCAATTACAACTTACAACCCATACAAGATCTTGATTCGCTCAGAGAAAATTATCTCTAGAGCTCTCCAGTGGGAAAATGGATGAATTACTGAATACTTCCACTAGAATCTTCAGACGATTCCGAAATATTCAACTCGTGACAAGTCTGTCATCAGTTATTTTCTTGGAGAGACTGAAGTTTGAACAACTATGTTGTGGCTTTCTTCTTCTCCGACTCAAAAAATGAAAATTACAAATTACAACTTCTACGAGAGAAGTGAAACCAAAAAAATCTAAACACACTCTTTGTGAATTATTCAAACGTCTTTGAATGATATACACGTATCTATCAACAGATATTATTTGGATTTTTTTTATTTTACTTCTTTCATGGAAGGTGTAATTTTTATTTTCTTAGAATAATATTTGAAATGAATAACAGATAATAAAATCTTAGATCGCCATGGGAGTTTATATCTCGGTATCACCAACCCGTGAATTTTGGACGGGCCTGAGAACAATGTGTTTGAGCTTATTCATAAGCTGGTTTCATTTATTCAGCCCATGGCGCATACTCAGTTGCTTATTTGATTCATTGTTATTTTAAAATGTTGCAGCGAAAATCTCCATCGGAACCGAACCCTTCATTGTGTCAGATCTGAAAATACTTTGATTCTCTTCCATACCAAGGGGTATTCAGCTATACCCCATATATTATATATTTCATCTAATTTTCAAGGTATGAATTCCTTATGTTAGGAATTTTCTGTTGAATAGGTTTTAATCATTTTTTCATTACTCTCATAACACTTCAAGAATATTTTGTTTGTGTCATGATCCAAGATGGATAAAATAACTATAACTTCCTGAAACTTTTCGTAAAGATCAATTACTCTACCACCTAACATATATATTATTTTGGCGTTAACAATGCTTAGCATCTTCAGCGTCGAGTGCAAATAATATCAGTTTTAAGTTAGGTAATTGATATCAACTTTTACACTAGAGGTTCCAATCTCATCATAGTAACTAGGTATCCAACATCAATGTCAATTGTAAGTATTTTTCTCTGAAAATAAAAATGTATGTTTGAGTGTGGTACCGTTGAATTTTCAACTTTGAATTGAAAATCTGACAGAAAATTTCATGAGCACCTTGGTGGTTTCGAAAACTTTGTGAAACCTCAAGCTGTAAAATAACACAAAAAAGGGGTACTAAACAGATAAAGATTTACATTTGATCTATTCATTTGATATCAATCTAATTATCATCACTATTTTGTCATACCTAAGGATTTTTCATAAAAAAGTACCACAATCGAACCAAATTGTCAAAACCTGGAATCTCGTGCGAGCGAAAATGTCAAGGCAGTGATATGGAGAATTTCCAGATTGTGAAAAAAATTTGCAAAAATTAATTCATTATTTTATAACGAATTTGCTGCTTCGGAGTTTAATTCACATGCATAGATTGAACAGGGTCTTCATAACATTCCCAGAGTAAAAAACCTATTGGGTTGAAACTGGTGAACAGGCAGGCTAGCGGATCGACCCGTCTCATCGCCAAGTAACCCATTCAAACCATTCTGAAAAAATGGTAGTGGTACAAAAACTGTGAAAGGCAGAACTCCGAGTTTGGTTGAGCATGCGATCTCCGAAGCAGAGTACTGACACATTCTAGAGAAGAAGACATATACCTGGGAAAAACGCTAGAGCTTTTCAAAGATTGAAACGTAATCTTCATAACGTATCGTGTTGACGTTGAATGGTAAACATTTGTTATAACAAATCGGTATTACATTTTCCTCCATTACTTGTCAAGATCAATACTTAGTCCACACTTATGTCATAATACCTCACCGATAAAATAATTTAGGTTTGACATTTTTCATTTTTTCCATGGATTATTATTTTCAGTTCGCTTCATTTGAATCGACCTAAGGAATGACAAAATGACAATGAAAATTCGTTTTGAAATCAAATAACTCACTCATAAAAAAATCCAGCTGAGCGACTTCAGCGATATCAGCGAATGATGGCCTGTTAGATCCTGTTATGATCACAAATAGTAGGTATAAGAATATCGGTTGTACAAACAACAAACAAACACAAACCGAATTCGCCCATTCCTCCTGCAAGAAAAATGCAAAAACATTCGACGTAGTCGATGGGTATACTTGAAGACTGAAGTTAAATCAAATAATCTTTTGAACAATTCGTTCAGGCCAATCTCAGCCTATATCGAAAGTTTCTGTAATTTCCTCACAGGAGAAATGGACGATTTGATTCGTTTTTGGTATACCTCGTCCATAGGTAGATGGCGCAATGTCTTTCGTGTTCTTCGCATCAGCATTGGTCGAGGCTTGATACTATGAAAAGTGTTTGATTTTCAATTGGGAAGTCATCGACTTTATGTTGATAATGGCACTACCTTGTACTGACGAGTGGCCAAACAGCCCGAAACCGGTCTGCAAGTGTGCTCGTCCCAATAATTGAAAATCAATTCCTTCATTTGTATATCCAAGAGCAAATGGAAGATTTTCTTCTGTGAAGAAACTTGCACTGGCACGTTCGGATGTGATGCAATGCCCTTCGTGGTATTAGCCAGGGAAGTAGTTGCTTTCTGACAGGTGCCAGTCAAAACCCACTGTGTAGGTAGTTTGAGACTCTTCTGAACGAATTGTTCAAAATGAGATTTAAATTTATTTGATATAACATAGCTAAGCAATTAGATTGCTTAGCTATGTGTTTTCGATGGCAATCCAGAGCACCTGCCACTCATATAAAAGGAATGCGTTGCAAATTGCTATCATTCACCTAATACAGATATGAGAGCAATATGGCAGAAGAAGAACCAAAGTTTGCGATAAACTCGTCCATATGAAGTACCACCTTGAGTTCTTGGGGCTGGTATGGTACGACATGGTTAGCACTCTCTTATAGCGAGTTGGTAAAGAACTCGTGCGGAGTTAGTTTTTTCAATACTCTACATTTAAACAATGAAGATACAACACGAGTTCTGTCGAAAATTGCACGAGTTCTCACAAACGAATTCAATATTAAAGTATTCGGAGCTAGAAACAGCGACGTTGTGCTTTTGTTCGCCATTATAAAGTGGTGGTATAAGTATAGATTTTGTGTTAACCGAATATTGAGCTGATCGCCCCAGCTCTAAAGGAAAAAACATCGTGGTGGATATAATTTCCTCTTCACTATTTGTAACACTTTGTGTATTCATTTATATTTTATGAAGATCCAAAGAAGATTGTAATGTACGAATGTGTAGACAGCACATTCGTGACTATTTCTAATTGAATTGTTTACCTTTTCGACACGATACGCTGCATTATTCATCAATAAGAATGAGGTTGTTGTTAACCATATATCATCATGCAATGTTCTTTGTGCTTTGTTATCTTCCTCCAGTTGATATTTGTCATTATCCAGATCTGAATTGCACTGGCAAAAATTTATGAGGTATTTTGAAATATTGCGGTCACTATCCACAAAATCCTTCAACAAAAAATATATTGCGCAATTATTTCAGAAAGGAGTTCCAGAGAAGAATGAGTTTTGTACTGTTACGAAACATATGAATCATCCGGCAGACAAAGCAATTGATTACTTAGGATGATACATTATTAGCTAGTTCGTTGACGAGAGAAGTTGTATACAGTCTTCACGCGTTAGATTTGCAATTAGTGTCAAGAATTGTTATAATTAGTGTCAAGAATTGTTATTTCGGGTAGTGTTCAGTGGCGAATTATACGGTGTGTGAATCTACAAGCAGTGTTTCATTATATCTCAGAAGTGGGATTGTATCTCACGTTCATCATGGGAAAATCAAAAAGGAGTCGCCGAAGTTCTACAAGTTCATCTAGTTCCTCCAGTGACTCAAGTAATTCCCGCAGACAGGTTAAAAAATTGAAAAGACAATTAAGAGCAAGTGAGAAATTACTGAAAAAACAAACTGTAAGTACTTCCTATGCTAGTCTTAGTGTTGATGAGTCACTGATACCCATATTCGATGCCTCCAATGAAAACATGTCAACGAGGGAATGGCTGAACAAGGTAGATGCACTTGGTGATATTTATAAGTGGGACACCAAATTAATGGCAAAACTTGCTACTGCTAGACTCAGGGGTAACGCTCGCAAATGGTACGATTCACTGAAAGAACAATGTAAACAATGGGAACAAATGAAAATTTTGTTATTAGAGACATTTCCTTCTAGTAATAAGTTTGGAAAATTGTTTGTTGAAGCTGCGAATTATGTTCATATGCCTAACCAAAAATTGAGTGACTATTGTTTTGAAAAATTAACAAGGTTGAGAAAGTTAGATTTAGATATTAGTGACGAGAATATAATCGATTGTATTATTGAGGGCATCAGTAATGAAAATATAAAGTTATCCGCTAGGGCAGCAAATTTCAAGTCGATTGGCCTTTTGGCAAACTATTTAGACCATGCTAATCAAAACACTTTCCGTTCATCAAAAAGAAATGTTTTCACTAGTAATGTACCTGGACCATCAAAAATAACGTCAGAAGTGAAACAAGACAGTAGTGAGTTGAAAAGCAAACTAAAATTTTCATCTCAAGGCAAGGTTTGTTATAATTGTAAGGGGGCGCATATTGTCAGGGATTGCCCTAAGACTATAATTAAATGTGAAATATGTAATAAATTAGGTCATGACAGAGATCAGTGTTATCGTAATAAAAACAAAACACAAAAAGTGAATATGGTTGATTGTTTGAGCAAAAATATTTATACGAAGGATGTTTTCGTTAATGAGTCATTAGTTAACAATTGCTTAATAGACACAGGGAGTTCGTGTACTCTCATAAAAAAATCCATCGCTGACAAACTGAGAATTGACAATGTTTCACTAGATAATTATGTATTTCTGAAAAGCTTCATGGGTAATTTCATCTCATGCAATACGGTATGTGAAGCCAGTGTGAAAATTGATGATTCATATGGAAAAGTTAATTGCTTCATAATCGATGATGCTTGTCTGTCCTACAACCTAATTATCGGTTGCGATTACTTGAATCAACCTCAAGTAGCGATGTTCAAGTGCAATAAGACATTTTGGCTAAAAAATATTTCAAGTGCCACCATTCAGAATATTTCAGAAACTGAATTAACATCGGATATGATTAATTGTGGTGATATCAAGGAACAAGAAAAATGTCAGGTATTCAGGTTGTTGTGTACTTACAGGGATCGAATTTCATTTGATCTCAAAGATTTGGGTAAGACTGATACTGTCAAAATGCATATTACCTGTAAGTCTAGCGAACCCGTTGTTTATAACCCATATCGTATGTCTTCTCACGAAAAAGAAATTCTCGATAGGTTGCTTCAAGATCTTTTGAGAAATGGAATTATAAGAGAGTCCAAGTCAGCATACGCTAGTCCCGTCCTCTTAGTGAAAAAGAAGACAGGTGATTATCGCTTATGTATCGATTATCGCAAGCTGAACTCGATTACAGTAAAAGAAAAGTACCCTCTGCCGCTCATTGACGATCAAATTGATATGTTGGGCGGTCATAAATATTTTATCACTTTAGATTTGGCGTCGGGATACTATCAGATACCGATGGACGAAGATTCGGTAGAAAAGACTGCTTTCATAACGCCTTTAGCTCATTATGAGTTTTTGAGAATGCCATTTGGGCTAACCAATGCACCTGCAGTCTTTCAAAGATTGATCAATACAGTTTTTAAGGAATACTTGAATTCAATCGTTTTTGCATATTTGGACGATCTCATAATTCCAGCTCGCAGTGTTGAACAAGCATTGTCTAGGTTAAGAATTGTATTAGATGTATTGAGGCAACAAAATCTCACGCTGAAACTGAGTAAGTGCAGTTTCTTTCAATCTAAGATCACATATTTAGGTCGAGAAATTAGTGAGTTGGGTGTACAGCCCGGTAAAGAGAAGATAAAAGCGGTTATGGAACTGAAAGAACCAAGTAATCTGAAGGAAGTGAGACAGTTTCTGGGTCTTTCGGGATATTTTCGAAGGTATGTTCAGAATTATGCTTCATTAATGGGACCTATTACGAAGCTTCTGAGAAAAGATGTCCCATTCGCATGGTCCAGCGAACAGCGAGATGCATTCATCAAAGTAAAGTCCATTCTGGTATCACGCCCAATACTGACAATATTTGACCCTGAACTCAAAACCGAACTACATACTGATGCCAGTAGTTTGGGATTTGGTGCTGCGCTGATTCAAATATCAAATGGAAAACAACACGTTGTAGGTTATTTCAGCAAGCAAACAAGTCCTGAACAACGACGATACCATTCGTATGAATTAGAAACACTGGCGGTAGTGTTGGCATTACAACATTTCAGAGTGTATTTGTTGGGTATTGAATTCAATATTGTTACCGATTGTAGCGCACTACGAGCGGCTTTCGCAAAGAGAGATATGATACCACGAGTAGGTCGATGGTGGTTACAGGTGCAGGATTATAGCTTCACAATTACACATAGGCCCGGAACAAAAATGGGGCATGTAGATGCCCTGAGTCGAAATCCTGTCACTGAATACTTGGATATATCAACAATAGACGTTACTGAAGCAGATTGGATACTGACAGCCCAGCTGCAAGACGACCAACTAGTTATGATCCGAGATATATTGAAGGATGGGGTCATTAATAGTGCCACCAAGCAGTACTTTGAAAAGTACGTACTCCGTGATGAGAAAATTTACAGGAGAATGGATAATGGAAAGTTATTGTGGGTTGTCCCCAAATCATGTAGATGGCAGATATGTAAACTGTGCCACGATGAGGGGGGGCACTTCAGTGTTGAGAAAACCCTGAGGAAAATAGGTGAAAATTATTGGTTTCCAAAGGCAAGACGATTCGTTACAAAGTATGTTCAATCTTGTCTCTCCTGCCTCTACTATAAAAAGCTCAGTGGCAAGAAGGAAGGTTATCTACATCCAATCGAGAAAGTCTCCGTTCCTTTCAACACTATCCATATCGATCATTTAGGACCGTTTGTAACGAGTAAAAAGAACAACAAGTTTCTTCTGGTTATCGTTGATGGATTCACGAAGTTTTGTTTCATTGAGGCTGTCAGGGACGTCTCCACCAAACCCGTAATTAATGCATTACTCAATATAATGTACATTTTCGGGGCTCCCTCCAGAATCATAACAGACAGAGGAACGGCGTTCACTTCAAAGACTTTCCAAAAGTTTTGCGAAACCTACGGATTGAAGCATATATTGAATGCTGTAGCTACGCCAAGAGCTAATGGGCAGTGTGAGAGGTATAACCGAACTATATTGAATGCACTCTCTTGTACGGCTGCTGGTGCTCCCGAAGATCGTTGGGATACCTTTGTCAAGGGAATTCAAAGTTCCATGAATATGACTTTCAATACAGCAATCAATACAAGTCCGTTAGAAGCACTGACTGGATATAAGGGTAGAAGCATTCCTGAAGGTCAAATATTGAGTGCGGTGCAAGGAGAATTGAATCGTGCTGATCTACCGGGATTGCGAAGGGCAATCACAGCGAAGCTAACAGCTGATCAACGGAAACAAAAGGAGAGATTTGATAAGATCAGAAAACCAGCTAAGGTGTATAATGAAGGGGACGTGGTTATGGTCATGAAGACGGATGCGCCTTGTACGGGATCAAGCAAAAAGTTGTTGCCCAAATTCAAGGGACCTTTTAAGGTGACCAAAGTCCTGTTGAATGACAGATACGAAGTTCAAGATATGAGGGACGGTAGTAGGAGGACGAAAACAGTAATTGCTGTAGACAAGATGAAGCCGTGGATTATTCTTAGAGGTAAGAATTGATGGTAGATCATTCTGAGATAAGTGCGTACTAAGAGGCACTAGGCTCATATGATAAGAATTGAAGGCATTGAAGGACTGATGGTGAGTCGTATGAGAGGAGTACGTATTGAAGTACTAGGCTCATATGATATGCACTAAAGTCACAATGAAGTAATTGGAATGAGTACATACTATGAGGTATCATGTCCAACTGATAATAATGTTGATTATGTGTGATATTTGCAATGCAATGCAATACCATACCGAATACATAGAAGTTGTAGGGTAGTGTCTTGTGGGGAATTATGAAAATGACTAATAGACCCAGGCACCCAAAAATTCCATCTATGTTTGGAAAAGGGATATTAAGTTATTTAAATCATATGATGGATCATTGATCAAATGGAAGAAAATTGTTCCACAACTGTGAATAATTTTATCATTTTCAATTTCAGATGAGGAGTCTGAGGACAGATCCAATGAGGATGGCCGAATGTTACGAAACATATGAATCATCCGGCAGACAAAGCAATTGATTACTTAGGATGAGACATTATTAGCTAGTTCGTTGACGAGAGAAGTTGTATACAGTCTTCACGCGTTAGATTTGCAATTAGTGTCAAGAATTGTTATAATTAGTGTCAAGAATTGTTATTTCGGGTAGTGTTCAGTGGCGAATTATACGGTGTGTGAATCTACAAGCAGTGTTTCATTATAGTACATTCTGAATTTATTGCAATGTTTTCAAATTCACTCTATCTCTACAAATTTTCGATGTGAAATATCAATTGATTCCTAATCACCTCGTATCACAGTGACAAAAATGTTTAACGGTGTGATATTTGGTGAAAAATATAGATTTTCATCTAAAAACCTTGCACAAACTTTATGGAACCTGAAACTCCATCGAACCAATCGACACTGTGAGATCATGAAGTTTTCGGCATCCTGAACAAGTTTGAGGGACAAGAAAATATCCTGTTGTTTCGGAGTTATGGTATCTACAAGTTCCAGATTTTGCGATGTGGGTACAATGAGCTGCGAGTAGAATCAAACATGCACGCAAGTTTCATACAACTTGGATTGTTGAAAACAATCTTCATTCATAACTTGAATCATTCCAAAGAAAGGCATGCATAAGTCGGGAAATCCGCAAAATCCAGAAAAGCTGTCAAAACTCGCAGACTTTGAACTGCTTTTGACTCACTCAATGAATTCGAAAATAAGATGTCTGGGAGATTCTTGAAAATAAACCTTGAAAACTTAAATAAAATATATGTTTTCCTGTTCTCAGGTTTTCAACCGTTTCAAAGACCAGCTGCCCGAGAATAGATTGAAGTCAATGAATAATTTGTTTTTTTTTTCGTGCAACCGGACGCGAAACAAGCATTTTGCCATTGCCCAGAGTAACTGCCGGCAAACTGAACGTTTGTATTGCTGAATATGCAATTTCCATATATACACTGTGATACTGACGCCATCAGTTTACTTTTCTTTATTCAAGTTGAAACGCTGTCTTTTTTGTTAATTGAAATTATGGCCGCAAAATGTTTTTGCTACCTCGAGATTATCTTGCCTCTGCCGAAGTGGCCTTGTCGATAATCTCTCTCTCGGAACGCGAAAAAGCACTTTACGGCCTCAGTATACAAATAACCAGTTAAGTGCAGCATACAGGAATACGATTAATGTTCGAAAGTTATTATTTTGGGATGGATGTTTGTTTTCTTTGTAATTTTTTGGGTTCTTAAGCTACCACAATCTGAATTGATTAGGAATTATTATCAGAGCTTATACATATCTGAATTATATTTCATCATCACAATGGGTGATGTGATTCGAACTTGCAGCATTCAGTCGCCAGCAGCGCCACAGTGGTCAAGATCGTGAGCCGTCCGTTTCCTCTTGAACACACTCGCGAGAGTGCCTTGGCCTATAATGTAAATAAAATAGATTGCGGAATTTATCCCCTTTTTGGATATCCGTATACTTTTCCACAACCAATCAGATATTAGTTTAAACCCAATCACAGAAACGGAAATATCAGAAGCTGGATGCAAATTGAAAAACAAGAAGACCTCAGGCTCAGAAAAATCTGTCATTTCTATTGAAGACTGTCTCAAAGTATTAGTCTCTTCCCTACGAATTATTTCTAATTATGTCATTTGTAGAAAGTCATTTTTCTTGAAGTTTTGAAAACTGCCAAAATATTTCATCTCGCAAAGCTCAACATCGAAATGGAATCAGTAATTACAGAGTTTTGTATAACCGTACCTGTCGGTCCTCTCGACATCCAATATCTGACATCAGCACTGCTTTATGAATTCTAGATCCACAATTTCTAACGTAGTTGTTTTTGAACAATATTTGTGTGAATAGTTAGATGTGGTGACTTCGCTGAAGCATTCGATAGGATTAGCCATGAGCTACTCATTTGTAAAATTTCATTTCGAATCGTACCTCAGCGGACGTGATCAATACATAATAATACATTATCGCGGATTTGCCGCGACCAATGAAGTTCCCCAAGGCCCCAATCTTGGTGGCCTATCGTTCTCATTATACGTTAATGATCTGTGTAACTCTTTGACCTGCAATAGATTAATATTTGCTGATGATCTCAAACTATAGAGATCTATTTAACAGTTCAGATGGCTGCAACACTCTTCAAAAGCAGATTGACTCTTTACAAGATTGGTGTCTCGAAAACTGTCTCCATTTTGAATATATCTTATTGCAAAATTATGATATTCAACCGAAAAGCAAATACATTTTTATACAATTATACAATTTTCTTACCATGACATTATATGGAAAGGAACTGATAATATTAGAGATTTGCGAGTATATTTCAATCATCAACTGACTTTAAATTACCATATGATCATACTATAAACATTGTTACCGCGCATACGATTGTATTTAAAGGTACTGTAAGAATTTCCACAATATTCTCTCGCTATCGCCACAGTATTTCAGTTCAGTGAGGCCAAAACTAGAGTACAGATCCTCAACATTGAATCCCATATACAATCAATATACACCTGTAATTTATACGAGTACAAGATGATTTTTTTAAATTCATCAGTTTTGAAATCACCGGAACTTATCCAGCAAGAAATTATGATTATTCTGATTTATCATATGAATTCACCATTTGAAAAACGAAGAAATCAGGCATCTGTTTCATTTTTATTTAAGCTATTGAAAAGCAAGATGGACTGTTCTGCATTCTTATCTTGGTTAGTATCTTTGTTCCAAGACGCCAATCAACCGTATGTGTCGTAATGCAAACAGAGATCTGTAATAATATCGATATTTTTGTTGCAGCTACGTGAAATCAAAAATGAGTCTCGTGTTCATTCTTTCTTTCAACAATAATTTTTCCTATATCAAATAGTTTTTAAAGTGTTCAGAGCTATGTGAACTTGGCTCTGTAAATGAAAAACTGCTGTGTTGTATAAGCGATTGAAAAACCTTTTAGGTGATGTATCGCATTAACCACATTTTTATAAAAAAATATTGATAAGGTCATCACGCTCAAATAGATGACTACGTGAAATCAAAAATGAGTCTCGTGTTCATTCTTTCTTTCAACAATAATTTTTCCTATATCAAATAGTTTTCAAAGTGTTCAGAGCTATGTGAACTTGGCTCTGTAAATGAAAAACTGCTGTGTTGTATAAGCGATTGAAAAACCTTTTAGTTGATGTATCGCATTAACCACATTTTTATAAAAAAATATTGATAAGGTCATCACGCTCAAATAGATGACTTAGGCAATGGAATGAAAATATGCCAGATTGTGCAATTGTACCAATAAGATGTACCTGTGAGATTTTCACATATTAGGATTTACGAAACCACGACACGTGTTTCTCTACAGAAAAGCTTCCTCAAGCAAGAATATTATTAATTAGGTTAATTAGTTCCTGCTCGAGGAAGCTATTGTATTCCGAAACAAATGTCGCGGTTTATTGAAGCCTAATATGTGAAAATCTCACAGACAACTGTATATCATTGGTTTAACATGGATTTCCATCAAGTATCGGCCACTTCCATTGACTTGAGCAATTGTTTTCGAAAATCGTCGAATTTCAAAATTTCCCTCAACTCAAGTTTTCTCAATTAGGAGTTATGTGAAAGTTCATTTTTGTGTTTTTCGATTATTTCAGTTTTAATTCGGTTCAGCTAATTTTCTTACTTCTCAGCTAAGTTGCTTTTACTGCCAAATAACTATTTCAACAATTTCAATCGAAATAGGATAAAAATTATTTTGAAGAATTTTCTGCTGGAATCCTATGTATGTGATAGAATTGTAATTATAAATGAAATAATGACTGATGGATATTGCCTCAATTCGCGATATTCTAATCTGAATAACTCATTAGCTTTTATCAATCTGATAACGATGTATCGTCCCGAGTATGTATTGATTAGTTCTCAGAGGAGATTAGACACCACCTGGAGGGTCTAATATCTCCGGTAATGCGATGTGAGAGAGTGTTCATCAGATGATCACTTTGACATCCCACATAATTTCAGTTATCAAAATTGTACTTGCCTCTCACAGAAGAAAAAGAAGGTACGTATTTGGTAACACATGGTAACTTTCCTTACAAGTGGAAAATATTATCGCAACGTTATGTGATGCATAAACCACATGAACACGTTTATATTCATCAATCGATAGCTTTTATTTTAAATAACACAACGTAACGCTGAAACTTTAACTATAAATATTTTAATTCCAGACAAAAAAGTGAAAATACCTATCTATCAAGCTATTTCAAGATCAGTTCAGTCTTCTAGAGTATCAAAACAAAACCTTACACAACAGTGGAAAACACAGCTGTATCAGTTTTCATGGGAATTTCTTATACTCTCACTGTTCCTGTTGCGAACCCGTTGCGTCATCACTCTATTCTTCAGCATTTTCTTCTGCTTTGTTTTATTTGGCACGACCATAATTGTTGTGGTGGTGTTTCCAACGAATAATATGAAAAACAGAACTGCAGTTGCTGATAGTTGCCAGGAAGCTTGAGGATGGTAGCTAAGGTTGAATAAAACTATGGCATTTGTTAACTGAAAAATATATCCTATGAAGAGGAAAGGTAGGAGGAATGCTAGACCTTTCCACATCCAAAATTGAAATCCTTCTATTGTGATATCCATGTTTTGCATCTCACCCAATGCCTTCAGTCTGTATAATGCTCCTCTTTGGTACTTGAACTGGAGATATTGTATGAAACAGCTATAAATACTGTACCAGATGAATTGGTTTCGAAAATGCAACCAAGTCTCGTTTTCCGACCAAACCAACATAATACCAGAACTCAAAATGGATAAAATATGGTGTATCCTCCACCATAATTTGATTCTGGAACCATTGACTTTCAGTATGCCTTCTCTTATGGATATTGCACAGTAGTACCATATCAAGAATCCTAGGAAAAATTGCTCCAAAGGCTTAGAGTCGACATTCAGAAGAACTAGACACAAAGAAAAACCAACTAAATGGCAAATGAGTTTGAATTTTTCATATTCGTCCTTATATTTGAATTTGTCATCTTTATTGAGGAAGGAGACATCGATAGCACCTAGTATCAACTTTAAAAAACCCTCACTTTGTCTGGGTAAGGTTTTTTCGATCTCTTGCAGTTCTGCTTCTCTTTTCATCATTCCTTCCCTCAGTTCTTGAATTTTGTTATCTTCTTGGTCTTTAATGCTATTGTTCAAAATTTTCATTCTATATCTTTGGTGTACGATATGTTTCAAACATGTTTGTTGGAGAGATGTTATCTCTTGGAGTTTTTTCATATACTGTTCGTTTAAACTTTCCAACTTGTCAAAGTCTTGAGCTAACTCTTTCCAGTCTTCTAAGATCTGATCACACATTTTATATCACTTTGTTATATCACAGCTCTAATAATACTCTCGTTAGTGAACAAATTCGATGTATTAAATAGTACCGTTGCGGTAGAGATTAGATAATGAACAAAGATGAGGGTATAGGTATAGACTTCAAACTTTGAACTATATAGTCAATTTCAACATCTACACCGAGGAATGAACTGATAACCTATCAAACGTTCGTGAAAAGGTATTATCAATCGTAATATTTATGAGTTATACTGATGGAGACAATTTGTCTATAAAATGAACTAAATTAATTTTCTCTAAAATTTCAGTAAGGGTGGAGAGAAGTAATCGTGAACTTTAAAACAATAGAAACTTGAATAGATTATCAAAAAATGACACAAATTAAAGTTATTTTCTTCAATTTACTCATTTTGTCAATTCAACAAACAAACAAAATTTCAACTTTATTACTTATTGTTTCTTACTATAGTTTATCATACTCCATCTCATTTTCAGTTCCCCATATAAGTTTAACTTGTAGCATGTGTGATATCATTGGAAGTTCTTTGAACTTAATCAAGGATTAGATCTTACATGGAACCTTTCATTTATAGATTTTTTTAATATATATCTATTCTTTCATATTGACATTGTGAAGTCTAATTCATTAATAATATTTCAATCGAATCTTATTTTGTTATTTTTTAGCATATTTTCTTCAACATTTTCTGTAATTGAGTGTACACCTGTTGGAAATAAAGTGCTATCTATCTATAAAGTTATAGAAAAATCAGTGTGAACTTCTATCTATCGAGATAACCTCGGCTATTTTCTTCATCTACATTATGTCAGATCTGGAAATATTCGATATCAGAAAGAAAGAATGCATTTATGACATATTTATAGGTTATGTATCAATATCGTTGAAATTATTTTTATCAGTTGAACGAGTTGCGCTTCACGATTGTTGATGAAATCTTCATGATTCGTTTATCGTAATGCCAGGAACGATTGCTGTGCCTTCTTGACAATAAATAATAGATCTAACGATTTCAATAGTCAATTGATTTTGGCCAAAAACCCACATCGCCTGCAATAATCACTTTTACACGATTTACATACAGTGCTTTTCTTTAACGTCCCCCCTTCTTTCATTTGTTGCATGGGTCATCTCAAAAAATTTAAACTTTGGATAATGAAATTGATGCATTAATTCTATAATTTGGAGTACAGTTGACAGACTGGGCGCTATCTGAAAAAAAAAAATAAATGGAGAGGGGGTCTTGTTATACATCATTTTGAGCTCCTTGGGAGTACTTTACAACCCTAGAATATGGAGTCAATATCTTCACCCACTACGAAACGGCGCAATATTTGATAATTACCTGAATACAAACACATTAATATCGATATATCTAAAAATATTCGTTTTTCTCTGACATATGGCAATTCCAAGAACCCGATAAAGTTTGATATGTTATTATTCATGAATAGAAAAAGCCAAAAATGTCAGTACGTCAATGAACATCATTGTTCAATTCAAATATTCTCATTTACTTTTCGATTAATGATAGAGAGGTACCACGTAAACTGTCTCTTGAATGGTCAATCGAACAAAATTTAACAGGGAAACTGTATTTGAATAAGCTGGGAACTACTGTTGATTCTCTAATCACCGGAATCGTCGATGTGAATCCTAATGAATTCGATATGGATATTATTATTCCAACAAGATGAAGCACCACTACATTACTCCAGACAAGTAAGGAACTAGTTGGATAATACTTTCCATGGTCGTTGGATTGGCCATTAAGGTCCAACGGAATGGCCAGTCCGCTTGCCAGATTTGACACCCTTAGACTTTTTTATGGTGCTATTTGAAGCAAAAGTTGTACGAACCTGCCTCGACATTGAATATTCGGCGGAAAACAATGAATATTTGTAAAAATATCAACGTTGCTGTGTGAAAATGTTAGACGTAAAATATCGGAAAGGCTGTTCTTATGTCAGACGTTTTAGGCAACCATTCCGAGCATGTTCTGAACTGAACCCAGCATATCAAAGTATGAAGTTAAACGTAGATGATTTTTGACAATAGTTATTGAATGTTCCGTCATTTCGTAGTAGGTGGAGATATTGACTTCATATTCTAGGGTTGTGAAGTATGCATCAGGAGCTCCAAAATGATGTATCACAAGACCCCCTCATTCCATTTCATTCTTTTTCAGATGGCGCCCAGCTGTCATCTTGAAATTTTCATCTGTCAATTGTTTTCCAAGGTGATTTATGCATCAATTTCATTATCCAAAGTTTCAATTTTTCAAGCTAACCCATTCAAAAAATGAATGGGGTGGGGGACATTAAAGAAAAGCACTGTATAATATTTTTTCATGTTCATGTGGAAATCAAAACTATTGAACAGAACATGCAAATCAGTGCAATAAAAATGTTATTACACTAGTAACATAAAGAATCAGTTTATTTCCTTAATATAGTCTAATGAAATTTTGTTTTTTGCATAAATGTAGAATACCAATACTCAGACATATGAAACATCGACATTCGCGACCTAGACCATGAAAATTACTCTCCTTGCCAGCCACAGTATGTAAAAGTAGAACAAAACCGTATAGATATTTATTTTGTTTTGTGTTCATTTTCCAAACTGTATCAAGTATCCTCATGAAATATTCATTGTTGAATAGGTAATAAATATCTTAATTTCATTTCATTTAATTTTAACGTTATGGTTTGAAATCCCTTCATTGGAATTTGTTACAAAGCTGTTAAAGACATGTTGTGAAAGAGTATCTAGAACGATTGAAGACAATAACAAGCCAAAATAATGTTAACTTTACAAAAAAATCCAAATTATATCAATATGTGGTGAAACACAACGTATCGTGTGACAGCCAGCATTTTTGATAAAAGTCATCTAGGCTAAAATGTGCAAGAATCTACCGAGAGAATGAGTGTGGCGAAATTCAAATCTACTGCATTGGTGAAAAGTTCATTTGAAAAATATCACAAACCTATAAAACCTGATGAGTCGAAATGAAAGTGTGCTTAGAAGTAATGGAACACGGAAAAACTAATATCAGAGGATGAGTTTCACACAGAACTGACGGTAAAAGAGAATATTTTACAGAAAAATAATTTAACATTTTGTAAACTCACATTATTCTTAAGGAGCAGAATTTTGGTTCTTTTTGGATTTTGCGGTGTTCAAAAAAATCAAAATTGTTTGGGCTCACTCGTTAGAGGTAGTTTAAAGATCCTAAAAGTTCTGGACACTATACCTATTGAAATGAAACATAATTTGTGGTACCAGTGTGGTGGTGCTTCCATTCACATTACAAGACAGGTTCAACAATTGCTTTTGGAATTGATTAGGGGCAAGATAATTAAGAATAATATGACTGGCAACGTCTCTTGATTCAACTCAACTGGATCATTTCTTGTGGGGTTAAACAAAAAAGGCGGGTCACAGAAAAGTCCTTTGCGTAATGTTGACCATTTGGAAACGATGATTCGATATTTCAAGCAGAAGACCCCGAAGTGTCAGAAACTTGAGAAAAGATGAAACAAGGAGAACAAATATCTGTATTGAACGCTGTATTGTTTTCAGTTCAATTTTCAATCACCAAAAATGGTTTGCTGTGAGGTTAAAAAGCTAGAAATTTCAAATCTGTTCAATTTTCTTATATATAATTATTTTATAAGGGCATTTGACTTCTTCCAATATTTTTTTCATTCGAATGCGAACTGCCTAATCAACAATAGATATATTTCATGAAGTTACTTTAAACATGGTTGAAAATAAATAAACTCAGCATCCCATATACGTTACCCAATTTCAATAACTCCATTTTGATTTTGTAGAAACACACATTCAATATAGTGCTAATTTGAAGAAAATGTGTCTGGAATAAAGCATGGTCAATACTAAGGAATTTAATAAAGGTTACGTTAAATCTTATGTAGCATGAGTCTCATAGCAACCCTTGAGTGTTACCATGTTACCAATAGCAATAAGCAAATCACACACCTATTATGCCTGTGCAAACGAGAGTTCCGAATCGATCCCTACTCCTGAGCAAGTACTACTTTGATCATTCGAGAACCGTTTACGAAGAATCCGAGAAGTCGAACACAGGACTTTAATTTGCGAACCGGTTCATAACCAGTCCGGTAATAACTTGAATGCGTTTTCGTTATCGTGCATGACGCGCATGTTACTGACATTTCTCCATCGGTGATAGCAAGAGGTCGAACAAACCTAATATTTTCTATTTTCATTTTGTATAACTCTACTTTGAGAGATATCGCTACGCTCCTTTCGCAGGAATCACGAATGTATAATTTTTTCTAAGTTGTTATATACATAGCTACCATCGTTCAATTCAAAGCTTCATTTTGCTTATTTTTCTTATAATTATTCTCCTTTCATACCTTTTTCAATTTTTGTTCCCTTAGACTATCTTTCAACCGATGTATATTGATTGTACTGGTTATGATAATTCATGATGATAATCAATTTCAAGTGTATGGAATTGAGGCCATTACCTTACACAATTTCAGTATCCTTTGTGATTTTTGGGTAGGCTTCTGTATAATGAATACGGATGTGAACTGTATTCTTTCAACGGAAAAATCGAAATTGAGAAGTTTTCAGGTCACCCTGGAAATCGTAGATTTCCACAAACATCAAAATAAATATCAATATCAAAAGCTTTGTGTTAGGGCTACTATCCTCACGTAGCGAAAGTTCTGACTTTTCAGGGTTTCTCGTTCGTACTGAAACGACATTTTGAACTGAAATCAATCCAAATTGTTTGAAGCAACGCCACTGGTACACTTTTTGTTCGGTTGATTGAAAACCATAGTGCGAAATCTAAATATAAAATAGTGTTGATTAAATCTCTATTGTTGGTGAAAAGGGCAGGATAACCTGAGTGGCCGGTCAAGAATTTGACCTCGTCACCATAGAAACCGGCATTTCCAACACAAAACTGACCAATGGATTTTCTCGCCGACAGCTTTACTCTTGATTGAAAGCGTGAAGTTTTTCCCCTAAGAACTTTCTTAATCAGTTTCGAGTGCTCTCTGAAGAATTTCAAGTCAACAGAAATATGAAGACCTGTGAACTCAGTTTGATCAAGTATATTTTGTTCGTTTTCAATTTAATATTTGCGGTTAGTATCATCTTCTACTCACAATACATCAAATTTGGTTCGAATCAATAATCGTTTTTTTTCTAAATGATTCGTACCCAGTATTTGGGGGATTTTTCATTTTTACTATAACACGAAAGCAACAATACTCATTCTGAAATGACAATAACTAAATTCGATTCCAGGTAAACATAATCTAACTAATGGTCGATTTACATTTCCTCGACATTAAAAAAACACTTACGAATTTTCCAGATTGATTCACAGAAAAATCTTTCAATATTTGGAAATTTTGTCTTACGTAAACATTCAAAAACGGATATTTACATCTTCTCTCAATTCTTGAAGAGTAATTGATCTTATCTGCAAAAAATATTATATATTTATCAGATGCGTATTATCGAAAGATTATTTCAACAAGTTAAAGTAATTAATATGTGGGTTTACTTTCGAAGTTTGCGAATTTTTCCATTATACTACAGTTTTCATGACCTCATAATTATGATAATTATATTTCACTTGAAGTAAAAATAATTAATTTGAATACAAAGATCCTATGGCCTGTAAGTAAATACTTTTTTCTCCAATTGACACCAAATATTGATTTCGCAGACACATTTCAATCAGCAAACTATTACTTTTTCTGCCTAGGCAGCAAAAGTAATACTTTGTTGCTTGATATGTGTCTGGAGGAGTAAGTACTTGTAAGTCGCCGTCACTTTCCATAATGTTGTCAAACAAGTATAATTACTATCTCCTGAACAATGAACCGATATACATTTCCACAGCAACCAACTACTCCAACACTTGCGATTTCTATCGAATTTTGTTTTAATTTATCACTACAGGAAAAATCAAAAGAGTGTGAGAATTGTAATAATTTGCGAATACGATATCCTACATGAATCATTATAAACAATCGGATAAAAAATGATATGTTCAACTCAGCAGCAAAGTAGATTGACTGCCTTAGCTGAATTCCTGACCCACTACCTCGGCTCCCGCGGCAGTCAATCTACTACTTTGCTGTCTAGTACAACAAATAGCCATTGTAATTGTACGTAGTAGAAAATTTCCCCCATCTGGTTTTATATATATGCTCGAATAGGTTTCCGCGGTCGGATCTGTGATTACTGGAACTTCCGATTGAACTGGACCCAAAATTGACTTCAGCAACACAAAGACCATTGCAACAACAAAAACACTCCACCCCAGAATAATTCGTTAAGCAATAGAAATTGAAAAACGTCCTGAATGCCTTAACAAACGGGACGACTCACAAAGACTCCCCAATTCCTGGAAACCATTACTGTCTCATCGAACGAATCCTTTAGGTAAACCTCCTCCTGGTCCTATGCCATTTTATTCACCGTCCGACCCTCTTATGGTTATAAATTACATCCATACATACATACATCCATACAACCGCAGTCTTCACTTTGTAATGATGAAAGTTGAGGGTTAAGGAGACTCAGACCCGGGTGTCAAGTCACGAAAAAGTCATGATAATGGCTCCGAAGTGGAAGCCGGAATGTCGACAAATAGCAATATCAGGAGCAGTTAAACGGAAGTTCAGTAATCATGTGTATATATATATATATACATATATATATATATATATATACATATATATATATATATATACATATATATATATATATATGTATTGCGACATCCTGTGCTGTTTTTAGAACAATGGCTGATGGTAGCGTTTCATTTTTGAAAAGTGAGTGAAGCTTCAATTGGTGAATATGATTGGGGCTTTGATGGAGACTGAGGAACTATATATTTTTTGTATATTCGTTACAAAAAAGATATGGGTGATGTGTAGTAGCTAATACCTTTTGAGGGTTAGCTTGTTTTGCATAGCTGTTTTGGTGTCTGCACGTTAGCGGGGACCTAAACACTTCGTGAATTGTGAGTAGTATAACGTTTTGAATAAAAGACGAAGAGGTTGGAAAAAACTGGTCGATTTCCAACCTGAAAGTAATTTAGAAACGAGCACATTTTCGAATGATTGTGTATACAATTTTAATTTTCAACGCTGCAGATTAAACAGAGGAATATCATCATCTAATTCAAACTTTTTCGATTCGTGAGGAAAACGCATCCTCCTGCTGATCCTCTAGATTAGGTACATAAACCTTACCTGGGACATCATTTTAAATAGTTTCTGACTCGACTTATCGTTGCACAAAAAGAAATCACAATGGTTCAAGATGTATCCAAGTTCTTTATCAATTGAATACATTCTTTTCTCAATTTCGCCCATTATGGCATACTGATCAAAAACACATTTATCTTGCCATCTCTTCTTGCCATCGAAACACTGTGCACATTTTTGCTCTCGATACAATCAATCGAACAGATCAATTTCACACGTTCAATAATAATAGCCTCGTCAAATATTCATTCGATTCATTTTAGAGTGATATGAAAGTATGATGTACAAAAAAAATTACATAAAAGGACTACAAACATCATAAGAATCCTAATGCAATTCGAAAAACTAGTATTTATCTTGAGGTAAGATGACTTTGGCGTTTTTTTACCTGAGAACAAAACAAATTGGACTGATTCTGAACTCTGTATTCTTCCAACGGAAATATTCCGATCATGTTCGTTATATCCTCTGAAGTGAATTGTCACTCATTAAGTAATGAATATTTGTACAAACATATATTTGAGAAAAAAAAATTATCACTGTAGTATAATTCGTAGTCTATTTTTCACAGTGAGCAGTACAAATGTCATTTATATGAATTGAGACTAAGCAGATCCATTATTATATGTTGTTGAATACTGATTATTGTTATATAGAAACAGCTGTCGAACACGTTACGATACACATAGCCGGATTTGAGGATTCAAAGACTATCGATGATAAAAAGTTGGTGCTATTCTATTTTGCAGAATATCAGAGTATCTTCTAAATAAAAATTCAGTCTCCGACCTCTGTTCTGTTGCGAGGAGAGAAACTTTAGATGGTGAATAAATCCAGTGGGTTGTCAAAAAATTCTTCCAGGTTAGAGTGTACAAAAGTAAAACTAGACGATATGAATGCTTTTTCACGAGAAAAATGACCTAATAGCTAATTGAACTTGGAGATCGACATAAATTCTCACAGTTTGTGGTGTATTTTTTTTAACAAAAGAAAGTGAATTGAAATGATCTGGTCGAGTTTCAGCTCTGTATACTCCAACCTGGAAGATTAATTTGCCATAATCAAAGCATTTTCGAGAGAGAATATGCAGGGGGTGGTTGAATTTTTTGTGAAAAATGCATTTGTATAATTGAATTTCTCTTCTGTGCACCCCAGCCTGCAAACGGGCTGAGGTGTTGATTGTTCTTGATGGTAAACAATAAAGTTTTGCCTCTGTACATCCCAACCTGGAACATGAATTCTCTATCAAAAGGTTCTACTTTCTTTCTGAGAGAACAACGGGGATGGGAAGCTGAATCTTTCCCGTCAGAAATCGCATTATTAAGATATGTGGTCGAGTGTGCCTCTGTACACCCCAACCTGCAGCACTGAGTGGCAAGCAGAAGCTTATCTTTTCATATTTGAGGAAACGGGGACCAAGGTTTTTTAAGCAATTTTATGGTCGAGCTTGACTTCTGTACTCCCCACCCTTTGCTGACCTGCAGGTTGTATTCGCTATCAGAAGATTATTTTCCCAAAGGGGACCGAAAATGCGTAAATTTGGTCGATTTCACACCTGAAGAATTTCAAAATTCATTGGACTCCAGACCCGAGGAGGATGAATGAGCGATCCCAATATACCCAATTCAAGAAATAAAAAGGAACTCAACTCTCCGGTCGGTTCAATGAACAGGTCGAAATTTGCTGAGAGCCTTAAATCTCCTGCCCAAGACTCGTTCGACTACTGCAATTTTTTTCTGAGGAATTATGTCCAAAATTCTAGATTCAGTGTCTGTAGATGAGTTCCCAAACGGAGTTAACCCCGGGATTGAAAATATTGACCCCACAATTCTCATTCACTAATCGTGGGATTTGAACTAATGATTTTGGTGTCATTTTGCAGATTTCCGGCATTGGTCTCATAATAGCAGGATCGGTCATACTCTCGGATGTCGGTGAATTCGGATATTTTCTGGAGAACAGAATCTTGGCCCCTCCAGTGGTTCTGATAGTAGCGGGATGCATCGTGTTTCTAGTTGCATCTTTGGGTTGTTATGGAGCTATCAGAGAATCTTATTATATGCTCATGGCGGTGGGTAAATGAATGCTTTCTCCCACCCAACTCCTTAACATATATCATTTCTTTTTCAGTTTGCTCTTTGTCTTCTCATAATTTTCATAATAGAATTCGCAGTTGGTATTGCTGCAGCAACTTATAAGAGTGAATTCAAAACTGCACTGAAAGATGCTATGACGAATTCTTTGAATAATTATGAAACCAGCAAATCTGATAAAATTGCTTGGGATAATATCCAGACGAAGGTAAGCGATGTACGGTTATTCCTGATGAACGCAAGTGCCACAGCTATAACTATATATCACACTGAATATTCACCAATGAAATTATTACACATTCTACCGAATGAGGACCATTTTTAAGATTCTATTTTCGAACTTGTACATTATTGTGATTTTTTTGGTTAGTAACCAAATTCTTATGTTGAACTTGTACATTATTGTGAATATTTTGCTTAGTTACCAACTTCATAATGATGTGATTTATGCCTGTGCAAATATTGAGTTCACTTTACGTTCTGCATGGCCACAGAGTTTACTTAATAGTACTCGCGGGCCATAAAGGCAGACAATTTTCCTGTATTTTAACATTTTCAGGTTTTATAGTGTTTCCGTAACAACTGGTATCTGATAGGAATACGAATTACTTTCTGATCCTTCAGAATATCCCTATTATAAATGCAACAACAAACAAATATAACATGAAATTTGTATGCACCATGGGTATGAATAGATTTGCCCTTGGGCGACTTACAAATTCTCGGCCCAAGGTCTCTCGGTTCTGTGAGAAATCCACTAAAATATTTTATAATTTTTATAAGTTGGAGTGCTGTGGTGTAGATGGACCAGTTGATTGGACCAAACGACCCGTCACCTGTTGTCATCCCACGAGAGAAAACGCTCCAGACCCTACTCCCGAGCATTGTAAGAATGCCAAACCAGGAGACGACTACTTATACTCATACGGTTGTTTCGACGAGCTTCAGATGAAGGCTCAAAATTCGGCGAAAGTTCTCATCGGAGTTGGAATCGGAGTTGCATTTATTGAGGTAAGAATATTTTAGTTACACGTCATTGTTCAGGGTTGTTGGGATTTGAGAATAATTTTTTGTATTGGCCATGAGGATGGTTTATAGATAGGGTAGTTGGTCAACTATACGGAAATATCATTTGAATGGATGGATACTACGATTCCGTTTCCAAGTCATGTCTTTCCTAGCATTTTTTTACGGACGTTCTTAATTACTGATTACTGTCGTAATCACTCATATTGTAATACTATATTGGTTACAAGTTAGGAAAAGACTAAAATTCCTGGACGACTGTAAAGATTGCTGAGTCGAGGCTAGAGGCACAAGCAGGGACTTAGCAAGACAGGGTCCAGGAATGTATCTTCTCCTTACGAGGTAAACATACCATTTTTCCGCAAATCGTTTGAAATTTGACATATTGAATAATTTCGAAAAACGAAAAAATCGCGAATAATTTTATTCTGGTGCTTTGAAATTCGTAATAAAATTACTTGGGTTACTATGGAAACTGTTTTTATCATTCATATAGCACACTAACAACTGTAAGGAAGTATAATTTCCCTCAACTTCATTTTGCCTCATTATATTTATTGCATCCTTTCAGTCAACCTGACGAACACAAATCTGCAGCTAGGTATATTTCGAATATAAGAATTATTTATGGAGATTACGATGTCTAAAAACCCTAGTGATTCCATTGATCAGATTTTTGTGGCGAACAAAACAATAAACTTCTGGAGGTTTCCATTATTTTTTCAGTAGGGTGCGTTATGTTTCTAGTTCAGGAAATGAAGCATTTTGGCTCGCAATTTTTTCGTCCACCATGGATTTACCTGAAATTTTCACAAAAGGTAGGGAATAGCTCAAGGATCATTTTCTATATCATGACGCTGTACGCTAGAGCCTTGGGGGTGGTTGCCACCCCATTACGGGGGTGGAAATTTTTTATAACATTTCAACTATGGGAATGAACAGAAAAGGTTATTCTAAGAAAAAAATGTTTCATACGTTTTTTTCGTGAAAGTAATAATTTTTGAGTTATTCGAAGTTGAAAGTAACAGTTTTTTGACGAAAAAATCGACTTTTTTAAATGGTTTCTGCAAATAACTCTAAACCTATGCATTTTATCAAAAAATGTGCGGAGAGCCAAATTGTAGCTTTTGAAAATACAAAAACAGTGCTTTTTTATAATTTTCCTTCGACACATACAAACTGAGATACAGCAAATTAATGTTTAGCTTTTTTCGTCAAATTTATAAATTGGAAGATTCAAAGCGAAATAACGAGAAAAATTTGCATTTTTCCAAGAAAGCTTGTGGAATATTTTTTGAAGTATTCGATTAGAGCTTCCAAACAACTAAAAAAATGTCTTCCTAGCATGAAAATTGACCGACTTATGATCAAAATAAGATCGGTATCCGCTTTTATCTACGAAAAAAATATGTGAAAACATCCTCCAAAGTACCCCCTAACTAAAATTGATCGCCACCCTTCTTTGATTCTGTTTATATATGTACTAATAATACACCTGCGAAGTTTAACCAATTTGAAATGCCTAATTTTAAAAAAATTGGAGTTTGAAGAGAAAACGATTTTTTTCAATTTTGTGTTTTTAACCCTTTTCTTTTAAGTATCTCTCAAAATACTAACGATACGAAAAAACGATAGAGTAATAAATTGTAGCTTTTTTAATGACAAAAATTCATCTATATGTAGATTTTTGTAAAGTGAATATTCGGCGAGATATAGCCGTTTAACACATACACTTACGATCGAACATCACCTTAGTCAAGCACTTTAAACTCTCCCCATTTAGAAATTAAGGGATCTCAAGTAATTTCACTGACATAGTCTTATAGCTCTTGAAAAGCTCTACAAAATCATTTCTGAAAAAAAATGCTATCACCTATAATGAAGGAGCTAGGCTTAAAAAACGATTAATTTTTTTTTTTTTTATTTGAATTACCCGCTTCGGAGCGTAGTAATCTACATAAACGGTTACACGTTATATGTTCCACTCCTTTCATTCATAATGGAAGACAGAGAAGAAGAAAAACTGCTCGTGTGAGTCGTATTTCGTTGATTTCTCACCAATGTATTCCAAAGTTCGAAGACATAAAAATTCAATGTTTTCAAGGGTAGTTTATAACAAGGGTAGGTTGAAAGATTATGAAGTTGTATCCTAAATCATAAAACAATCATTATTTAACTATTTTTACCCCATATTTAGGTTTTCCATGTTTTTTTCTAATTTTTGACAATTAGGCGTAATTTTCACCCTCAAAAAACGAAAAGCGCAGGGGCACGATATAGAAAATGAACTAGAAATCGGTGCTTAAAAAATTGCGAGGTTTTATAATTTTTTTTCTTTCATTTTCTGAACTATTCGTGTTCTTTCATGTCAAATCAATTCTCACATTGTTTCAAACACCTTAACGATGTTTTTATAGTCTTAATTTATAATGGCTTGTTAACATTAACCTTTGAAACACACAAAAAATAGTTTCATGTTTAATTTTTTTCTTTGACAAACATGATTCATGTTTATCAAGTAGCATACTCAATTACATTCCTCAAAATTTGTCCTGCAGGATATGGTTTCATGTTGAAACCACTTTGCTACAAACACCCTAGAACTTCTGATATGAAATATATTATTGAATTGACTAATTAATGAGATATAGTTAGTCAACCATAGGGCAATATCATTTTGAAGAATGGAAACGAAGGGTAGGTGGCACTAGTGATTTCATTCCCAAATCATGTCTTTTCTTGCACCATTCTTACAGACGTCGTAGCTTGAGTCACTCATTCTTCTGATTACTTTTATACATAATGCCAAAAGGAGTCAATCAATTCAGAAAAAGGAGATCCTTCATATTTTGAAGATTATTTCAATGTTTAAACTTTCATTTCCTCTAAAAACTTCCATTGTTGATTCTATTTTAAAACTTCATCATACTGTACGATTTTCACTTACAATGGGTTCACCTCGACACATGTTTCACTGAACAAAAGCTTCCACAAACAGGATAAATATTTTTTTATTCATCCTGCTTAAGGAAACACGTGTCGCGGTTTTGTACATCCATTATAGGTGAGTATTGTATCAGACAAATCATTCAAAATGAATCTTCTTTGTGTTCACAGATCATCGGTATTATATTGGCTTGCTGGATGGCATCAGCCATCAAAAACAAAGATTGAAGATGCGATTGACTTGCGAGCGAAGCGGATGTTTTCATGCATGCATCACTTTTTATCTTCCTAAATATTGAATGATTCAACTCTACTTCCCATTTGTAGAAGTTTTATATATTGAAAGTGGTCAAACCATTGTACATAAATCAGGACATATTGAAATCAAGATAGTTATTACTCATAAATGCATATAAGAGTCGTTAGATTTTATTTATAGTCTATTCAATGATTGATAATATTGACAGGAATGTTATCTATAAAATCATGTAATCAATTATATGAATTGTTCGATTGAAGTTGTATCTTTTCCTCATAATCCTAAGCGGCAAACTGGTAAATTGTTTCGCTTTCACAGTGCATAGTTATGAAACGGACTATGGAGAACTCAGTGTCCTCGTGGGTATATATATATATATATATAATAATATATATATATATATATATATATATTATATATATATATATGTATTTATTTATATATGTATATATATAATACATATTATATATATATATATATATATATATATATATATATATATATATATATATATATATATATATATTTATATGTATATATATATAATTATATATAAATTCATATATATATACACAAAGTTGTTTTTTTTATATCAGGGCTTCGGTCTGAAGAAAATAATAACTCTTTTTAGCTACCCGAGCTTTCGCTAATTTTCATTAGCTTTTTCGAGGGATGTGCTATTTGAGGTTTTTTCTGATGAATAAAATATAAAGATAAAACATGAGAAATGTGAAACCTCAAATAGCACATCCCTCGAAAAAGCTAATAAAAATTAGCGAAAGCTAATTATATATATATGGGTAAAGTTTCAGAATGCTGGATTGCCTCGGATTTCGATAAAATTGTTAGGGGAGCTTCAGAATATGTAAAAATGAATGAAAAGTACAAAAATTCGGCGCGGAAACCACAGCAAGTTCCTTTTCAAAAGGAAAAAATGGTGAAATTTTAGGTTATGTAACGAAAAAATCACTTTTGATTTGTCACTTTACTTACCATTTTCTGTAAGAAAACATATCTAACTATATTTTTCTGCAAGAAATATCACCAGAATGTTCCTTTATAACGTTCATTCTTTGAAGATTTCCAATTGAAATTTCACCAGAAATGACAACTAGCTTTATTAATTTCGGCTTCGATTGAATTGGAGCAACGTTGTCAGATTGTGAATTATATTCAACAATTTCATATTTGAATGATTCGTACAGTTTATTTATTGATCTTTCGTGGTGTTGGTTCTAAATTCCAATCAATGGAATCTACTTTAATTGATAAACTATTTCAGATGGAAACATCTCGTTCTACCCTACCCACAGTCTCCGAACATACCCGAATGATTCAACTTTTACTAAATTCATCCTTCTTGTCGATAGGTCCACGATGAATGTGTTAGGTAGGGTCAGGTTAGTTAGGTTTCGTAAAAAGCCTCTAGTTTAAAAAAGATTTGGTTTTTTTGGAGACTAGATTTAATAAAAGTATTACGTTTTTCGCGAGTTTAGTAATTTTGGCTACATTAGATATAAGTACTTGATTTTTCAATTTGGCAACGTTGTTTGAGATTCGAAACATTCTAAAGCTGTCAAAATGACGGTACAAACTATAAACTATATTGCTTTGTCTGTTTCTCACCACCTTAAAATGAAATAAAAATCTTCACTTGGAGGATATATGGGCACATTTTCTTAATAAATTCAAAGAATGGTGTGTGTGAATAATGTTCTATCGGAAAATTGGGTATGTACACTGACAAAATAACAGTTCAGAGTAGAATTTCGGAATCTGGATTGAGTGCTTATAAACATTTTCTTTTCGAAAAAATGACTTTTTATGGTTTCCGCGCCAAATTTTCTATTTTTTTATTCATCTTGAGCCTTTTTAAACGTTCTCCAAAATTTTTGTGGAAATTGGACGCAATCCAGGATTCTGAAACTTTTCCATATATATATATACATATATATATATATATATATATATATATATATATATATATATATATATATATATATATATATATATATATATATGTATATATATATATATATATATATATATATTCGGGAGTATCTTGACTGAACTTGGTAAGAAATGATATACTTCTTGGGGATGCAGTCAGGATCAGATGGCCACAATTAAAAGTGTTCTCTTTGGTAGGTCTGAGCTTTCAGAATACTTTATTCCATTATCAAAGACATCTAAAAAGTGTTCATGGTGAAACATAAAAATATTTAGTAGAAAAATCTCATCGTTTACTAAATTAATCGTATATATAAACTCATTTCCTGCTTCTTCTCATAACCCTATATGATGATAAAAATAAGTAATCACCCTCTAGTAATTACAACGTGATTGATTGATGTCAAATTAATAATTTGCTGTCAATTTCCCTTTTGGGTTCTTTTCTTTGAATTCATCTCAAAATTTTCTTGGTTTCTTGTGTTAATGCAAGTCTTACTTTTCTATCTCACGATGTAAGTAAAATATGGAAATATTTTTCTACTAAATATTTTTATGTTTCACCATGAACACTTTTTAGATGTCTTTGATAATGGAATAAAGTATTCTGAAAGCTCAGACCTACCAAAGAGAACACTTTTAATTGTGGCCATCTGATCCTGACTGCATCCCCAAGAAGTATATCATTTTATATATATATATATATATATATATATATATATATATATATATATATATTCGTGTATGGGATGGGAATATGGATCGGGAGTGTGAATGTGCCCCGCTAAGAAATTTCTGGGTTCGGACACTTCCAGAATCTTGAAAATTATGGGATTATAAATGTGTTCCTACGGAGTATCAATGAATGAGTGTCGGGGACATCTGTAATGAGAGGAGGAAAAGCGTTTTCAACTCCACCACATTTACGCCTCAGTGGCTGCATTGTGCTTTTTTTTTGTCTCTCTGTTTGACAATTATCGATTAGATTGATGAGTATCAAATAGTTATTCTCACACCAGAATATTTTATATTAGTAACATAATTGTACTGCGTTATATGAAAAAACACAGACAGCGAATGGTCCTAGATGATGCGACGTCGTCCCTCATCAACTGATAAATTTACAGTCCTCCGTTTGGACAGGGGACGATTTGGTTCATCAGCAACCGTTTTTATAGCTTGGATACAAATCTGGGAAATATAATTTATTTTCTGTGTTGTTCCTTTTCTCATCCTGTCCTTTGGAGGCACCTTGAAAGCAGAACAAACTTGATAAGTTGCTGATTGTTGGTAGTGCATCTTTCATTTCTACAGCATAATCCATTCAGTCGATGTGTCCGCCATACCCACTGTGACTTGGACGGGTTCTTGAGTCACTGACCAACCTGCTGGAAGCATTACATAGAGATTTATCTCTCTTCGTTGGACTTGAACCGGCATGGAGTTGGGACAATGGTTTACAATAACAAGGCTCATGCTTACTATTTAATGAGAGTGATCAAATCCGTTAAGGCCAACTACGAGATTCAACATAAAATATGTTTTCAAGACTGTCATAAAATCGATGGGAATATGTGTGCATGTTGCATGACTAATTTGGAACAGAAATATTGTTCGCATGGAAGCATTATTGATTATTTCCTTCTACCCCTAAAAACGGAGAATATGAAAGCGGCGCCTGGAATATTTTTTCGACGATATGGACGACTTGGAGAATTATCATCAAAAATCGCATCGCTTTCGTTGACTTCGTCAGCAGTAATGAGCATAGATAGATAGATAGATAGATAGATGTTTATTTCCAACAGGTTATTACACTCAATAATAGGAAATGCTCAGAATATAAATACGAAAAAACTATACCATACCATAAAATAAAATGCGATTTTTCATAAGATAACAGATGATAAGAAAGAGTATTTCGTATGGAATGTTGAATCCAAACTACATATCAAGGAATGGCAGATCGTGATGATAGAATTAAAAAAAAAATAATAACAAACCACATATTGAATGTTGAGTCTAAAATACCCTTTCGAATGCGTGATAATGTCGAATAGTTAATGTCGCAATCCTTACAAATACTATTGAAAGTGTGACACATGACTGATACAGGAGATCTGTCTCATATACTAGTTCTTGCACATTCACAGTAAAAAGTTCTTGAATATCTGTTATTAAGTCGGGGAACATTGAGAGATATTCCCCCCTTACACAAGTACTTCGCAGGTTGCACAAGAATGCCACAATCGACATGCTGCGCCTTGTACTCAGAGATATGAAGTTGCTTTCATTGAGCAGAATCGTATAATCAACTCCTCTGTCAGGATAGAAACCATGCCTCTTGAAGTATAAATATTGCAGGAATTTCCTTTGAACCCGCTCAATCTGACTCATTTGAGTTAGTTACATAATATGGAGCTCAAATCAAAACACCGTATTCTAATTTACTACGGTCGTAAGCATTGAATAGAAGTTTGAGAACTGAAATGTCTGTAAATTATCTGCCGTTTCGCATGGTAAAACCTAACATTTTGATTAGCAGCAGAAACCGTTTTTTGGATATGGTAATTAAAAGACATTTTTTGATCAAAGGTCACAAAGGATGCCATCTTATACTTGAACGGATAACATATCTTGGGAACGCGGATGACAGAGCGAGTTGCTCGAAGAAAACCAAGAGATAGTGATAGGTGGGACTCTAGTTGCGGCAGTAGTGGATAATATGGAACACTAACCCATGTCGGATATATAAGATGTGCAATTCAATAGAAATGAGAGGCGTAGTAAATTCTGGAATCATAGTAGATCACGCCGCCGTAATTGATAGCACAGATCGTGAAATATTCCCAGAAAAAAAGTCAAGAAATCTTTCGGATAGTGCGGGAATGAGACGTCAGAGGACTTATGCAATTTCACGCAGAAAATTCAAACGGACTCTCTCTCGATGCGAATGTAGCCTATTTTCAGATTTAAATTTAGTCTCCTTCCAGATTATATTGTATGTTCGTGCTATAATTGTCGAGTTTGATGCTAGTATAAATGAAAAAATAGACTTCGAGTTCAATTAATCAACTAGCCAAAAATGCCACTAACCAAAAAATTTGTTAATTCATTTTGTTAATTTTGTTCTGTTCTGTACGTACCTGTTTATATGTTATGTATATTTATTTTCGCCAACTCAAGGATATGTGTTTATGTTAGTTTTTTTTTATTGATTTGTTCGAGATCATGTTATATGTTTTTAATAATCATTTTGTATTTTATCACCTATGATAATATTTTGTCTGTGTTGCTATTCATAAGTATCAATAAGATATACCTACCATTGCAATGGTAGTAAGGCTATACCACTACTGTGACCGAGATCTGATCCTTGCTTCACACCCCTTCAGGGCGGGCATGCCTGTTGTCCTAGGTCCTAGGGTAATACTGAATCATCGCGGCGCGGCGGTGGCGGCATACCTCAAAGGAGCTGTACTACATATTCGCATATGACTGATGGCTCTCTCGGCGGTAAACACTGCGTGTGAAACCCAAGTTGTTTACTTTTCGACTTGAATAACTTTCCAAGAATTGTCTCGAATGAAGGAATGCGTAATCCGTACAGGTCAAACAAAATACGAATCTCAACGTCTTTCGCTTCTGGAGAGATCGTAAACGTTCTGGCATAATCGTAGATCCACATCGATTTTGAGCGGGAATATTTCAGCATGTCTGCAGTGCAGGGTTGAAAAGTGGAGGGACCAAAGGTAGGCAAAGATACGGAGTTTTATGATGACAAACAAAATTTTTGGAAACAACTGGAGCTGCTGCTGATGATGCTTGGGAAGAGGTTTTCGAAAGGTGCAGAACAGCAGTACTGGCGGCATCATCCATAATACCAGTAAGAAGAATTCCGACAGAAAAGCTCCGAAAATGGCAGCCGAATGACATACATTAAGCAGCAGTTTGTTTCGAACCCTGTATCTACGACACGGCATGGTACTCCAACAACCAGGGGTTTGAACCTGACACTAAATCCAATATAAGTGATTTTTGGTACACGGGCACTCTTTGAGGAGTACTTCAAGAAATAAAATGTTCTGCAGGCGAGCACCCTTTAGAAAATGGTGGATATTCCCGGGAAAACTCGAAAAATCAGTATTGCATAAATAACTTAAAAGGGGTTTAGAATTTCGAATAACGAATAAAAAAACATAAGAGCGTAAAAATTCTCACAAAAAAAGTATCCACATGTTTTCTCAAAAATTGCTTCCTTTAATGAGCTCTTATTAAAACTATCAGCCTTCCGGAGGGAAAAACTCGAGATAAAATGGGATTTACCCCGACATTGCACTTCAAGAATTAATTTTTTTTCAAAGAATCGTCTACGGGTCGAAAAGGCGTCGAGAGAGACGCTCTTGTCAAGATGACCGTGTAGGAGTTGATCACCCGATGAGAAATATTTTTTTGACTGTCTGCCATGGGAGGCTAAGACGTTACATCATAATTACGATATCGAAAGGTTTTTGTTATTTTTTCGAATGATTCATCGGAATATTATAGATTCATTCTGTTCTTTCGTTCAGATACACAAGCCGCCCATGGGGATCTCTTCATTTTCGTTTGATAGAATCTAAGAAGCCACTTTGTTTCCTTTGTGTTTCATACTGTTCTGTCATAAGTAAGTTAATGTTATTACATTCGACCATATTACATTCGTGTTCAGGAAATTTCGACTTATCTATTTCCCGTCTTCTCAAATTTTTTTATGTTCATCTCTTCTTTTTCTCGATGGCCTTGATGTTGCAGCAGTATAAAAACTGCCAGAAATACATGGGATACCATAAACACAATTTCTTGAACTCTGTTCCGCATTCAAAGGTTTGTTTCTATTCACTATTTTTGATTCTTCACAGATTCGTCTTCGGGTGAAGAACGCGCCAAGAGAATCGCCCTTGTCAGGAATATTTCACGATTATGCCATATTCCTTGGTAAAACGAAAACTTTGTTGAGGGTTCTGGTGGGTAATGGTGTTCTTTTGAAATATTCCCATTTGGCATAAGTCATAATAGTCTCCTAAAAGTTCCGAAAGTAGATAGCGCTAACGTCACGCACCGTTTCAATAGCTACCCAATATTTTCTCTATTCAAAAAATTAGTGAAATGGCAACGATATATTACAAGAAAACCTGGCATAAACAGCCAAAAAATTAATGTTTCCTTATCACGAGAGAGTCCTTTGTCCAGACCTGGGGTTATTAACAACAGCAAGGGTTCAACGTCTTCAATTTGGGTGAGTCGTATTCGGTTTATTGATCCAGGGTAGAAAAGTGTGGAACATGATAATTTATGAGCACTGCAACGAATTTCTCCGATAATAAAACGATATGAAGGAGTCCACAATAGAGAACTATTTTCCGAAAACTTCTAAATTTATCGCAAGGATCGCGTAATACGTGGAGGAGGCGTAATAGTAGACGTAAATAACGAATATTGCCAGTCTGAAGTATGCGATCTAGTTTGTCCCGTAACTAAAATAGATTTTCTCACTGTAAAAATTCTTGTCAGAAAACAGAAAACTTTCTTCATCTCGGCAGTATATATATACCTCCTGAAACGACCACAAAGAATACGATGAATTTTTTGAGTTCCTTGAAGATTCTATGGAAGTGGAAAACACAATTTTCATCGGTGACTTCAGCCTAACCGAATTACAGGAGTTTTATTCATCCGGCCATCGAACAACCCTAACACAACGACTTCTGAACTTCCAAACATTTTGCAACTTAGTCCAATATAATTAAATAAGGAATGCCAACAATCGACTACTTGATTTGGGCATCGCTCCAGAAGAATGTGTTTGTGAAATGCAATTCGATGAAGAACCATTAGTTCCCATTGACCCCCATCATCCAGGACTCCGAGTTCTTCTACCTATCTCCGGTAACAGAAAAATTTTTTCTTCTTCTGAAAAGAGATACGATCTCAAGAAAATCGATAACCAAAAATTTTCATATTTACTTCGTATGTAAATTGGGCTCAAAATTTCTCTATACTCAGGATGTTGACTCTGTATGCAAAGTATTTAATGAAATCATTCAAAATATAATTGCCAAATGTGCATCCTTAGTCAATTGTAAATCACATAAATTCCCCAATTGGTACGGCAAAGACTTGATTCGCAGAATTAGATCGAAAGAGCATTACTTGACAATGTATAAAAGAACCAAATATTTATTTTATCTGGAGCGTGTCAAATCTCTGAGACGATTGGTCAAACGTGGAATAGCGTCTGACTATAGATCTTACGTAAAAAATTCTGAGGAAATGCTGAAATCCAATCCTCGCAATTTTGGAACTTCATTAACTCAAAAAAAACAAATCCTTATTCCGGGACAGATGATCCACAATGGTAACGTTCCTCACTTTCTCGAGTTAACGCCTTCGCTGAATTTAGCAGTTTATTCCACGAGAGATAGTACGCTGGAAGAAAAGAATAATCCCTGACTATAGAATATCACTAGGGAACAAATATTGAACGCAGCAAAAAAACTCAAAAACAAAATTTCTTGTGGTCCTGATGGAATTTCTGCTAACTAGTGAAACAAAAAAAAAATAGAACTTTCTAATTTTCAATCAGCTTTAACAAAGTGCATTCCCCTCACTGTGGAAGTTATCAAGAGTCTGCCCTGTTTTCAAATCTGGGAAAGCAACGCAATAGAAAAGACCAAGTTAAATTGGTCTAAAATTTCGGAGAAAAAAAAATTCAATCTAAATCAATCAAATGGCTTCGTCAAATCACGAAAACAGCTAAAATTATGTATTTTCACAGAATATCTCAGACTCTCTCGACAGGCGAAATCAAGTAGATGTAATACACAGATTAGAAAGCCTTCGACCGTGTGTCCCAAATCAATTACTGAAAAAACTGGCAAACTTCAGATTCAAACAAATTAGACACACTCAAGAATTTCTGATAGAAAACTTTATGTAGAATATGATGGGAAAAATCTTCGTGCTTGTTGCAAAATCTGGTGTTCCCCAAGGGCAAATCTGTCAAATTTCTAAATTCGAAGAAATCTGAAAATTTCACAAAACCTTTTGTTGAGATTTGCTGAGATATGAAAATTTACTGTGAAATAAAAAATGAAAGTGACAAAACAATTGCAGGAAGATAATTCTCTCACAAACTGGTGTCGTCAAAATAAGCTCAACTTGAAATTGAAAATGCAAAGTGAGATAACGAAGACCCCTCTGATAATATGTACTTCAAGAAAAAAGCTTGGTTCGGTAACGGAGTCGAGGGATTGGGAGTCTGCTTGATAGAAACAATTCTAGAGTCACATCAACAAGTTATTCAAAAATCCTTGAAAAATCTTGGTTTTCTCAAAGAAATTGTAGAGATAAACGTTCGATCCCTGAAAAGAATTCTATAGTTAGGGGAAGTTGGAGACTGAGGATAGAACCCCATCACCTAAAGTAAATCTGCCCTGGAAAACGTCCTCAGAAAGTTTTAAAAACGCATTAAAAAGTAGAATCCAAAAAGGCAAAAACTCCATTGGAGAATCGAATTGTTTCATGAGGAAGCACCGAGAAATCAACGAATGTGTTATATAAAATAATAAATAATAAATAGTTCCCCGAATTCACCAATTAATGTCCTCGACCTCACGAACAATAGTACGAAAATTCTGTCCCCAAAGTCTCCCGACAACCACAGAAGAAAAATTTCTAGGAGAATTTTATCCTCACACAATTAAACGTGAAAAAGAATTACTAGAAAGAACAACCAAAACAAAAATTACACCGTAATTGGGCCTGCGGGAAGAACTAAGTAAAAAAATTTAAAAAAACTGGAAATGTTTATAGTGATGAAACTTATTCCTGGAAAGATTCAAAAGAAACACAAAAACGTAGTTTAAAAACCCAACCTGAAAATATAATAGTACATTCCTTGAATGAATAAATATAATCCGAATAGTGAAACAAATAAGATAAGTTAGGAAAATTGAAAACTTTTTCTGCAGAATCAGAACAATCAGTTGAAAATGAAATTCTAGAAGGAAAATTGAAACTGAAATTTGAGACGCTAGAAAATTATTCACAAATCGAAAAGGTGTTGTTTCTAACAACTTTCAGGTTGAAAAGTAACCAATTGTTCACTCAGAAGAATAAAAGGTAGAAAATGATAACCTTGAACAGGGTTTCAAAATTAAGAACCACACTTTTTTTGACATTGAAAAACCCAAACGCGCATCGTCGACGAGACGCTGAATAGATAAATGAAATACTAGATCAGCTGCCAGAGACAGGGTGTTAATATTGAAACAATAAAAAATGCCGCGAGGTGGAGAAATCATCGGGAAGTTTCAGAAATTCCACAATAGACCCCTAGCAAAAGACACTCCGGATGAAAAAGTTAAAATCAGAATTAAAATTTTTGTCGCACCTACCAGGGAAAAAATATATGTTAGAATCCTTGGGTTCGTCGAGGAAACACCAAACAACACAAACTAAAAACTCTATAAGAAAAGAAAAGAAAACAAAGACAAAAATCGCTGAGATATTTAAGTGCGCGCGCGAGAAAAACTCTGAGGAATAAAATTATACACCTTCGCGCAGAGGGAGAAAAAAAAAAAAAGATTTTTACGATAGATGTAGATAGCTCGCGCCGTTCGCTATTTCTCTCGCTTCTGTTCGCCGAGGAAAAAAACTTCTGTGTAATAAAATTCTCTGCGGGGAGAATGTGGCGCGGATATATCTGTGCGAGGCCCCGGGGAGGCGTCGGGGATGCCCCGGGGGGGCGTCGCGGGGTCCCGGGGAGGGGACGGCCGGGACGAGGGGACCGCCGCCCGGCGCGCCGGGGTCGGTCGGGGCGGGGGGGAGGGGGGGGCAGGGCCGGGGGGAGGAAGGGTGGGGATATTGGTGAGAAAAGTTGGGGGGTTTGGGGGGGGGGATAGTGAAGATTGTTTTGGGGGGGGGAGGATATTTTTTTTGAGATAGGGGCGAATGGAGTTATGGAGGGAGGAGGGTGTAGGTAAAGGGGGGGGGGGGGGAAAAGAAATATAAAGAGGTGAGAAGAGGAGGAGGAGAAAAACATTCGGGGGAGGAAAGGGAATCTCTAGGGGTAGGGGAATGGTCCTCGCGGGGGGGGGGGGGAGGAATTGGGTGAGGGGAGGCGGGCGGTTTGTGTTTGGTGGGGGGGTCGAGTGTGATGGTGGGTGGATCGAGGGGGTATTGGGGGAGGGAGAAACGATTGACTGGGATAGGTAAAGGGTTTGGCTGCGGGAGTAAGATAGATATGAGCAGTGAGTGGAAAGGGGGTAAGTAGTAAGGTGGGGGGGAGGAAATGGGAAACTATGGGGTGGTGCAATAGGTTGTGTGTTGTGGTGGGATATGAAGGGGAGCCTCAAGAAGGAAAGGTAAGAGGGGGATGAGGGGAGGGAATCAGAGGAAAGGGGGGAGGGGGAGTTGGGCCCCGGGGGGGTTCCTTTTAGTGTAGGGGGTGTTTAGTGGAAATATGTGTGTATTATAAATAAAAGAAATTTGGAGTAAGGGAAAGGGAAAGGGGAAGTGAGGTGCGGGACAAGCGGGAGGGAAAATGAGGGGGAGGGATAAATTAGGATATATGGGGGGAGCCGCTCTCTCATGCTGGGCGCGCAGGAAAAAAAAGATTGGGGAGAGGAAAAGAGGGGAATACGGAGAGGAAATATAACGGATATTTAGAAGAGGGGAGGGGGAGATAAGGGAAATTTGTTGGGGGCCAGGCGTACCGCTTTGTAGTTCTCTGTTTTTTGGGGAGTAGATTTTTGGATTGGATGGGGGAGATGATAGGGGCCAATGAGGTAGGTGAGGTTGTGGGGAAAAGAGGGGTGGGGTGTGGGCGAAGTGTGATATGGGTTATCGGAGGTGGTGGAAGATGGTAACAGGGGATGGAGGAGGGAGTAAGAGATGGACGGGCAGAGAATAAGAAGTGAGTGGGGGGAGGATAAAGAGGGGGTGATGGGGGGGGGGATGGGGTGGCTTTGGTTATTGAGAGATATTGTTGGTATAGGTAGTAAGGATTGTGGGGATTGGTGGGCTGGTTTGGTGGTCCTGAGTTTTTTGTGTTGTATGGTGAGGTTATTGGGGTGAAGGGGGGGGGGGATGTGTGGGGTGTTTTTTGTGCGCCTTTCCTGTGAGTGTTGTGTGAGGGAGATGGGAGGGGGGAGAGGGGGGTATGGGTGTGAGGGGTTGTGTTTGGTGGTGTGAGATATTGGAAATGTGGGGGGTAGGGGTGTGTTGTGTTTGGTTGGATGTATTTTTCTTGTGTGTTTATGTTTTCTCTCCCGCTTGTCCCTGTTTTCTTCCCCCTCTTTCCATGGGAGTAATCTTCGGTCGAGAAGGGAGAGAGCTGTGGAAGGGGGAATTGCGGGCTGGCGAAGGAGGTAACGCGTAGTGGAAATGGGAGTCCCCGTATGAGGGCATCCGATAGTCTGACTGAGTGCCTCCGAGGGGCCTCCCGGGGGCAACGGGGGCGGGCTTTGGGGGCGGGGGTGTATAGCTTAAGTTGGTGTGTGCGGGTTGGGAATCTGGTGTTCGCCGATAGGAAAAAATGGGGGAAAGAACAAAACCTATTAGGAGGGATAATTGTCTCGGTCTGGATGGAAATATCTCTAGGATTGGGGGAGGGAGGTAACAAAATTGTTGCCGTGGTGGGAGAAGAACTTTCCCCTTGTTTGTGCGAATCAGTGAATTTGTTTCTAATAACAAGTATGCTATAGGAAAAAAAAAAAAATAGGGAGGGAAAAAAAATGAAAAAGTAAGGGAGAATCGGGGAATTATGGGCCCTTCTCGAATTTTTAAGTTGTTTGTCACCTCGTTGGGAGGTTATGCTGTTAAGATTGTTTGGGTGCATGGGGGGAAATGGGTGTTGGATGATAGGCGAGTTGGTTTTCGGTGGCCGGTGTGGCCTGTGTACGGGGCGTGTGTGGCTCGCAAAAGGGTCCCGTGAAAAACGTTCCCGTCTTTCTCGGTGCCGCCGGCCCCCCCTTTGTGTGCGGTGGGTCGCCCTCCCTTTCCCGCCTGGGGTTCGTCCCCCGCGCCAGGCTGGCCTGTGTTCTGGGGAAGGCGACCAGAGGGGTTGGGGGCGGCGAGGGGCGCTGGAGAAGGCGCCTCACATTTTAAACCACTGCAGGGTGCACATAACGACATCCAAGACCGACTGGTGAAGGCAATCCCGCAGCGCTTGGGCACAATCTCCATCATCAGGCAGGTTCCTAACACAACCTCGAACCAGCGGCCTGACATCGTTATAACTAACGAAGCCGAGGCCAAAGTAACAATCATCGACGTCTCCATACCCTTCGAAAACGAACCTCAAGCCCTCGCCACAGCCCGTGAGCTGAAACGCGAGAAGTACGCTGGCTTGGCTGAAGAACTCCGAGCCCAGGGGTACGAAACGTCGGTGGACGCGTTCATTGTTGAGGCCTTCGGAAGTTGGGAGAAGAACCTGTGCTACGACAGTGCCGTGTATCACAGAAATACGCAAAGCTCATGCGCCTCCTGATGTGCAGCGATGCCATAAGGTGCCAAGACGCAAACACAGGCGTACTGCAATTGCTACAGCATTATTCATCAATTTTACGTTCTCGTCTGCATTCCATGTTTACCTATAATTAAACAAAGATCTCGTTTGTCGATATTATAGAACGACTTACTTTTCTATTATGTCAATTTGTTTTTCTGTATATCTGTTTATATTTGTTTTTATGTTATTTATTTACTATTACCAGTTATCTCTTGTATAGAACCACATTTTAGCATATGACCACTACGAACTATGTAAATTTTTGAAATTATTCATAATAATAAAAGTATCTATCTTGATGAGCAGTGTCCGCTCGTCTCTTGCTAACATTCTGCCAAATCGAACCCCACCAAATCGAAAGTGAGCATGTGCTTCGCTCCAAAATGTCAATGTCATTACGTCACAACGTCAATTCTATCAGTGGCGTGTTAAGTGTGTTGTGTGTCATTCATATTAATCGCTCTGGTTCAAGTGATTAGTTGAGTTATTTCATCTTAAGGGGGGTTTATAAAAAAACTAAGATGATATAAGAAATAAATAACAATGTATCCGTTTGAAAAAAATCAGATGGAAACCGAGAAATATTTTCCGACCCAACGGAGACGCCCATGTTTGACATTTCGTCAATGCGCATGTGCTATGCTCAAAAATAGCATTTACGAATTGGCGTAATTTTCTTATATGGCAATGCTTATCCAGTATAGTCTCTTTCATCCTGAAATCCATATGTATTCATGGAAGGGAGTGAAGGATTTCAAGTAACTCTTTTATACGGAGTACCTCAGGGATCAATCCTTGGACCTTTGTTCTTCCCTATTTATATAAATTCAATTATTAATTAAAAACTAGTTGGAAAAATCACGATGTTTAATGATGATATCACCATAACATATAATGGGATCAATTTGCACGAAATCATCTCATCTTGGCTTGTCAATCATCAACTGATATTGGATTTCGAAAAATCTTTTTTCATATTTGTAACAGAAAGATCTAACTCGATCTTTTTAAGAGACCCTATCATTTTCAATGTAGAAAATATCGAATATAATTCTTGAAATTTCTTGAATATATTGAAATATTGAGAAAGCAAATATCCCCAGTGGTCGGATGTAATTTAAATCCGACACTTTTTACATTTGAAATATACCTGATTTCAGCTTGGGGATCAGCATCAAAAAGTATACCCAAGTCATTGAAAACTTCACAAAACAAAATCCCTGAATCATGTTAGAATACCAGGAAATTTATAGAAACCAACTTTTTGATATTTTTTCACTGCCATTCACCAAGTAAAATATTCAGAATATTCTAATTTGATTTTCAAACGCATTAATAACCAATATAATCACTCAACAAGGTATTCAACCATTTTGATAGCTATAAAAATTAAAACAAATTCAGGTCAGAGGTCAATTTATTTTCAAGGTATAAGACTTTATAACGAATTACCATTTCTTTGAAATCAAAGGGTAAATTGGAATTCAAAAACAATTTGAAAAAATAATTGTCGACTTGAATTGAAGGTACATTTTATTTTGTGTACTCATTTTCGAAAATAAAAAAGTCACGTATTACTTCATTTTTATTTATATTTATAACTCATTATTATATATGTACCTATAGGTGTTTTCTGTTTCCCCATCAAAAACATAGTTTGTTTCTTGGGAAGTTCATGAATGTTATTACTATTATATATTAGAATACAGGTTTCATCTTCATTGATTTTGAATGAAATGTGACGACCTATTATAATAAAGTAATTCCCCTTTCACATTTTAGACAATTTAATGCAGTCAGATCCCAGTAAACCAGCGAAGTCACAGAAGTCGCTAGGACGAACCATTATATACTTATTGTTAATTCTTTTTGGGACTTACCAACGACTGTCATAGGATTTTTGTTGTAATTTCGAATGCTGAGTAAAGTCTAGATGGGAATTATGTTTGTTAATTACGTGGGAGGGATATGAAAAATTTCTCTATAAACGTTGAAATAAAGTACAAGATAGTAAAACCATAGGTCTTGCCCGGATGGGAAAGTTATGAAAATTAGGATTGTGAGTAAATTGGTGAGTTTTGAGGTATTAGTGAGAAGTTTCGGGAGGAGTTTTGGTGGGAATGGATTTTGGGTTCGAAATATTGGTTATTGGTTGGGGGAGGAGGGAAATTTAGAAAAGAGGGTCTGATGAAGAAAAGGAAGTGGTTTTGGAAAAATATATATGGGAGTGAGGGGGATGTTGAGGGGGGTTATTGTAAATTTTAATCGGGGGAGGATGGTGTCGGGGGGTGGTTTTTTTGAAATGGATCCGTTATCGGTTTTGTGGTGTGTTGGGAGGTAAAAAATTTTGTTTGATTTTTTTTTTGTCCCTCTATTTGGGAGGAAAAGAATCCGGGTGGCGCGAGGGTTGGGGGGGGAGGTTAATAGGCCTTTGTAAATTTTGTGCTTGGGGGGTAGTGGGGGGGTAATTTGTTTTTGGAAATTTTGGTTTCGGGTTGTTTGGGGGGCCTAATTTAAGGTTCCCTGTTGGGGGGAGGGGAGAAATGTGATTGTGGAATGAAAGGGGTTGGGGAGAATGGTTGGGCGGGGGAAAGGTTGGGGATTGGGGGGGGAGAGTGAGATTATTTGGGGTTGCCGGGTGGGGGGAATTTTTTGTAGGTTGTGGTGTGTGTGTGTAGGATTTTGTGGGTATAATTTTTTGTTATTTGGGTTGGGGGGGGGAATGAAAAGGGGGGGGGGAATTGGTTTTTAAAAGGGAGGTGGGGGGATGAAAAGGGGGGAGGGGTGAGTTGTATTAAGAAGTAGGGTGAAGGTTTATTTTGGGAGTTGTGGGGTGGGGAATGAGGGAAAAGGGAAAAGGATTTTTGGATGAGTGGGGAGTGGTGGATGAAGGTTGATGAAGTGTGGTTTTTGGATGAAAAGGGTGGAGTGGGGGGGTGGGTATGATTTTGGATTTTAATTATTTGGATGAAAAAGGGTAAGGGAAAGAGTAGGTGTGGGAATAATTGGTGAGTGGGAGGAAGGGAAGGGAGAAAAAAAATGGGGGAAGGAGTGGAGAAGAGTGGCCCAGTCGGGAGAGAAGAAGGGGGGAAGGGGTGGGGGGGGATGATTGTTTTTATTGTTTTTTTATTTTTGTTTTTGGTTGTGTTGGTTTTTTGGAAAATTTTTGTTTTTTTTGTTTTGTTTGTTTGTTGTTTGGTTTGGAAAAAATTTTCTTTTTTGTTGAAGGCCCCCCAGTAGGAGGGGAAGGCGGATTAAAATTATTCCTTTAAGGGGAGGGGTTCATGAAGGGGAAGTGGATAAGGATGATATGATGAAATTAAGTTGGGGAGGGAAGGGGAGGGCAATGTGATATGATGTTATGTACGGGACAGGGGGGGGCGGGGGGGAGGGGTTATGGCGTTCCATGGGATTTCGGGTGGTGGGGTGGGTGGGGAGTTGCGTGGAATTGCTTGGGATGGTCTGTTTGGCGGCGCGTCGGCTGTGGCGTGGCTGGGGTGGTTTGGGTGTTGTGTCCCTGGGATTGGATGTGGTGTGCCTGTGTTTTGCGCTTCCTGGGGTGGCGGGGATATTCATTTAATGAAGCATTTCATACACAACACGTGAAATCACAAAAATACAGATCAACAATAAAACTTTTTCATTCCCAGCACACTCGTTTACAATGGTCGTTATTGCTCCGTTATCAGTACACAAAGGTTTTTTTCTGGTTGTAGACGTCTACAATCACTTCCATATTTCATTTTTCATATTTATCCTTTCTAATTGAAGATGCCAACCAGCACGACAAAACAATTCCAATTACCTGTAAGTATGAAGAGTTAGCAAAAGGAAAAGAATTTTTCAAAAGAGTCTTCAATGAATCGAATAACACGTTTATTTTCACAAGGCTGCCATGAAAAACAGTTTATTCCATTCATAGTCACAGTAAATTTAGCGGTTCATTTGGTTAAGGTTTTTTGGAAAACTGAAGCAACCTTCCACTTGAATCAATATTAAGCGAAGTCAAACAACAATAATGTGTTTTATTTTTTTGACTGCTCAAGAACTGAATATAAGAAGCAAATTGAAGTCTGAAAGAGTCAAAAAAGATTTTTCAATTGTTTTTGGTCTGTGACAAAATCCAAGGAATTTTCTCCTGTTCTAAATCTGTTTTCATGTCATCCAAATTTAATTTTCGAATATAGGGTTCACAGTAGTTTTCGTCGTTTATGAGAAAATCGCTTGAAAAAAGTCGAAATACTAATTTTTATTATTACAAAATTCAAAAAATCATCAGTGATTGAATTCAAATAAGGCACGTATTTGAGCAAGCCTTCATTGCATGATGTTTCCTAGGTTATTCACAAAACAACCTGAAGAAGCTATCGTACAGTGAAACACGTGCAAACTTTTTTGTAACCTGCCTGGTGAAAATCATACAAAGGGTTTTTTCTTTACGTTGTCATGGATTTTCATCAAGTATCGGCCGATTCCATCATTCAAATAAGAAATAATTTCATTCACTATGACTTTTGTCAAATGATTACGATATTCTTATTTTTTCATGGCATCGTTAAAGTTAACGGAACCTTCACTTCATTGAAGTGTTTTTTTTTGTAAACGAGCAAATACCTTCCTGTCCATTTCTTCAAGCTAATATTACATACAAAATATCCCTAGATTATCCTACATGAATCTGTAGCTGAGAAGCAGTTGGGGTAAAGTCCACTTTTTGAAATTCTACAGTATATCAAGAAAACTTCAGAATTTGTAGTAAACTATTAGGTACACAACTTTCCGGAGTTTTGAACAAACTGGTTTATATTTTATCCATACATTTTTTATTATATTATATGGCTGTGTCTATTTGGAAAAACTGAAACGATATTTTCGAAGAAAACAAATATTTTTCGGAATTTTTCGTGACTTGAGCCTTTCTGCCTCTCAGTTTTGATACAAGCAGAGTCGATGAAGCAAAACGGCTGATGGTAGAATTGAAATGAAAGTATACGAAAAAATATCACATCCCAAACAATATTAGGGTCAAGATGGTCGTTCATATAAGATCTGCTATTATATCCTGCTGTGACCTCAGAGGATTCCAGTGACGATTCGAATCCCGTAGAATTATTTGCAGTAGTTGAGATCGCATTAACTATAAGCCGAAAATAGTTTGATTCAAAAGTACTTCCGGATCTTAATTCTGATGATTTTGGTCACACTTTTTGATTCAGGATAATCTCCTCCTCTATTCCCTTATCCACAACCATGAACAGATTGTAGGTATGCAATAAATTGTGCTAAATGCGCGTCTACGTTTTTTTATCATCACAGTCCTGCACAGATAATGAAAAATGTAAGGTAGGGATGAAATGAACTATTGTTGTAAAGATATATATGTATATATATATATATATATATATATATATATATATATATATATATATATATTATTTCTCTGTAATGTTTCCTGTTTTTTATAGTGACCATTTGTATTATCCGTTTTCTCCTGTTTGCAGGTTTGAAAAAAAAAAAGTACTAATAAAAAACCGGAAATTCTAAGCAAACGTCCAGTTGAAACCTCGAAACTTGGAAAAGGGCTGAAGTCCTGCACAAGCCACTTAAATAAATATGGATACCTATAAGGATATAACTTAGAAGCGTAGGAACGTGGACTCCGGTCCAATTTTTTTTCTATTTTTATTTCTTCATTATCATCATTATTAGTAACTTCAGGCTTTCTGCTACTGGGAGGTAACCAAGTTTCAAGTTAAAATTCGCATAAAACTCATTTCTCAAAAATGTGGATTTCAGCCCAACTGCTTCTCACATACAGAATTGTTAATGATAAAATATTGGGGTTTCCATTGAAATGAAAGAGTAAGGGCTGTTGTGAAGAGACAATAATGACGAGTTTGGTATGAATAAATATTTCACATGGAAATTTCGAATAACCATTAACGTTGGAACCGCATTTTCATTGTATTTTATATTATGAATCGAATCGACTGGACTGCTGAATTTGAAAAAACAGTTTTTCGAAATGAAAGAAATAATGGAATATCTTGGAATTGGTTCAAAATAAATAGAAGCCAACTTAAAATTAAAACTAAATACACAACTTGTTCTATTTTTAATAAAAAAGTAGTTGCCAACTTCCGATATAATCGAAAGTGATTTCAAAATATTTTTCATGAATTTAAAAGAATTGGTTGCTTTTCTCAAATTTGCATAATTCAAAATGCTGTATTTTTGAAATAATGTCTAACTAACTCACGACAAAAATCACCCTACTGTCCGCTATTATTTTCATGAATGTATTGAAATTTTTGAAAAATCAGTTTGCTCTCATTCATAATTATGTATTCAAATGCATAATTTTGTAGATTCAATAATTTCTGAATTAGATGCTTCAAATATCTGAGAAGGATTTTCGAACAAGTTGTGAATCCAGAATATGCTTCAGTGGAGTATTTTTTGTGCCAAAAAGTGTAACATATGAATAATTTTTCATTACAGATAATCGTTCATGTATCATGCATACAAAGGATGGTACTCTTAGGTTTAGAAAAATCAGTGAAAAGTTGAATAAAATCACGAAACAAATCCTGAAAAAATTTGGAATGCAATAAATCATAATATCAAAGGTCAAAAGGCTGAACAAACTAAACATACAGATCAAAAATCAAAAAGGCATATTCGAATTTAACATTTTTCTACTGAAATTGGAAATAATTTCTCAAATTAAATAAAGTAAATAAAAACAAGCAAAAAAATCATTCTCGAATCACTATTTTTGAGGCCTTTATTAGAAGACAATTATTTTTCACTCATTATCATCAAAGATGCATTTTTTCTGATTATCCGAGAAAAACTATTCTGAAACCAATGTAGAAAGCAGGTGAATGCAAAAATGTTCCAAATTACAGTCGAATAGCTCTTTTGAATATATTTACACAAATATTTGTGAAAATACTGAAAATTCAACTCGAAAAATTTCATTACTGACAATATTTGATTTTGAGCTTTCCAAATTCCAACATCCAATCTGCAGTAACTGACCTTATGAATTATATGTATGGAAGATTAGATGACAGTGATAATGTTATTATACACAAAATTTTTGAATTTGGAAAAAACATTCGACACTGATGACCACAATTTTCATTGGATATATTATATATTTACGGTATAAGAAGTTATGCATTCAATTCAAACCAGAATTATTTTCAAAATCATAAACAGTACAGCTTATCCAATCCATCTTGGCACAAACTCAGATACTTTTCCAGTTGCGAACTGGTTGTGTAGACCGTGACGAAAGAAAAAACACCTTCTAAGAATAAATTTTAACACGGTGAACACATATAATAGGTGTTTTTTTATTTTAGTATACTTCACAGAGATTGCTGGGCATATACGTTATCAGTTCTGTGCCAAGATGGATTGAATAAGCTGTACGTACAAATCAACAAATGTAAATGTGATGAAAAACTTTCTAAAATTGATGTCCCTCAAGGCTCAGTTTTGGCTCCAACTTTTTTTTATTTCGACAGTATTAAGAAACTAAATTTATAGGGGAAGCACATCCCCTTTGCGGATGATATAATACTATTCCACTATAGAAAGGATATTGACATTTTGGGAAATAAATTAAAATATGATATCGGAAATTACATTATATTTTATCTATATTCACCAATTCTAAGAGCTATCTCATAACGATTCCTAATTAGTATTCAACTTTATTAAATTTGTTATGCTGTTGTTATTTGTTATATATTTTTTCTTCTTATACTTTTGAAATTTTCATTTATCAATCATGTAGTTACAACTAACTACATGATTGATAAATGAAAATTTCAAAAGTTCATATTCAAAAACATGTAATGTTTTTTGGGACAATACAATCAAATTAAATTATTTTTATGTCAGATTAAACATATTCTTATTATTATTATTCATCACTTCAAATCATTAGAGGAAGCAAAAAAATCGAATTTTCAGCCACTATAAAACTGAAATTTTGCACTTCCCAATCTATTCTGTAGATGGACTCCATAATATTGGCGTTTTTCCCCCAGTGGTAAAAAATGCTTATTTTGAGTCTTGCAGAAGCTTGACTCATTATGAGATTACCTTTCACCTTCCTAACGATTATATCGTGTCGTTCAAATGCGTATTCAAGCTTAAACGGGTTAGAATGAATCTAGCGGAATATCGAATCGAACATGTGTATGCTCCCTTTTGTTGTTTTTATCTCCTTGAAATAGAATTTGAAGAAGTTCTTGTGGCCTTTAAAGTTCTCGCCCAAACGTTATCGAGTGGGGTATTGTTTGAAAGTCGCTTTGAGCCGACTGCCGAGCTTCCTGAACTGTCCGTTATATCTGCGGCTTTGAAGGCAGTTTTGGTCCAGCCCGCTATGGTTGTTCGAGAAGGGGGAATTTTTTTTTTTTCTATAGGAAATAAACAGGAAAGAAAGTTTGCCAATACATCTTCTGGAGCAAGAGGTCTCAATTAATTTCATGACATAGCGTCCCGAAAGAGGAATCCATCTTTGCCAAAAGGTCTGTGAAAGCATATCTGGAATGGTTGAGACCTATATTCACCTGTAGCTGAGAGAATACAGGTGATGCATGCAGTTTCTTATGAACGTCCGCATACCATGAAGGTTTACCGAATCGCTGGCTTTCGAGACACTGTTTTTTGATATGTGGATCGGGCTCCGGAATAGCCGGTTCCTGTTCTTCAGTTATAGGAAAAAAATCAAAACAGAAATTCTCTCTGTTTCCTTCCCCGAAGTCCGTCCAGGTGCGATGCCTGCCACTTAAAGTCAATACCTTCTGTTTCTTGACTATCTTCTTCCTCCGATTGGGACTCCTCCAAAAATTCGTGTACCTCCATTTCTTCCCACGCCTGTTTCATAGAGACCTTTTCACTTTGGTATTCCTCGAACTTGAGTTCTATCCATTCGGCTAGAAACCGCCTCTTCTCGAGAGCTCTTGGACTCGGAGGACTAAAGATCATATTCATCACCTGATTTTGTTCCGCCTAACTGCTTGGAGGCTTCATTCAGGGAAACCAGAAGATGCTTTATCCCGCTTATCGATTGTGTGACAAATTGGCATTGCAGTATAGAACCTTACTCGGTGAGCTAGAGACTGCGGACTGATTATTAGCCTTCTGCAAAATTTCCACTGTGGCATCTTCAACTTCATGTCCCTATAGTCTTCTTCCATGAGGATGCAAGCTTCTGAATTGAAAACCTCTGCAATACCCACTGTAGACAGGTCGAATCGGATCTTATTTAATAATTGGGGATCCACTTCTGAGTTCCAGGGATGATCGACCACTGTCCATTCCCTCCAGCCGCTTGGAAGACTCTTCAGGGCTAGCTGCTTCAGCCTTTTCAAGATCCCATCTGGGGTATCCACTCCTTCCTGGTCATACAATTCTCTGAGAGACGTGAGTGCTGAAGTTATCGCCATATGGAGTGGTAAAGGGAGATTGAAAACTCTTCGAATTGAAACGAGCCGCGTCTATGGAACGTTCGGCTCTAATTTCCAGGCGTACGGCTCCGATTAAGAGGCGTACGGCTCCGAATTTGAGGCGTACGGCTCCAATTTCGAAGCGTACGACTCCAATTCCGAGGCGTATGACTCCGATTCCGAGGCGTACGACTCCGAATCCGAGACGTACGGCTCATATTTCGAGGCTTAGTGCTCCATTACTGGCCCCTGAGTGTATGACTCATTCGAGAAGTCATACCATTTTCCAGTTTGGTCTCCGCTGTTCGAGCCCATGATGCCTATGGTAGCCTTGTGATAGCTGGTGTTGAAACTATCGCCGCTTTCATTAATAGAATTTTTTCAACTGCCAGAGCAAGTATGTTTTATATATGTTCTTTTCTACTTCTGAAAACAATAAATCATCGCTTACAGTGCTGTAATGGTCCATCCTACGTACAGACACCACGGTATTTTATCACAGAGTTGCCTTTGCACTGGGAACCGTTGGTACACTCGCTTCAGAAAACAAAAGCCTACTTAATTAGCGGCGCCTTAGCGACGCGACGCCTAGCCGGTGCGCGCACACAGAGGGAAACTTACAGGGGCAGAGTATGAGTGGAGATGGAAGAAATGCACTTGAAAGACACGATATATTCGCTGGGAAGGTGAAAGGTAATCTCAAAAAATCGAATTTCAGTCACCCGGTATACAATAAAAAGAGTTTTCGAAAAAGACAATTTTTCATGTGGTGTAAACGTATTTGAAAAACACTATATGGTATGATCTCCACTAGAGAGTTCAGAAAACCACTACAAATGTTTCACTATACGCTTCTCATAGTACTATCACAGGTCTGAAGAAGCTATTGTATAGTGAAACAATTGTTACGGTTTCGACATGGATTTTCATCAAGTATATAAATCAAAATTGAAGCTTCAGTCACACAAATACCACCACGTTCTAATGTAACTATAATTCAATTCATCTGCCAAATATGGAAAACACATTAAGTGAATAGCATACCTCTACTAAAGCTACGCCTATACCAACTCCTATGACAACGGTTGCATGGGAATCTATTTTGGTTTCCAACTTATCGAAGCAACCCGTTTGGAAAAGGTAAGTTCCAAATCCATGTTCTGAGCAGAAAGCATTCGTGTCTTGTTCGAGTTTAAAATCAGTACAACAAGAGTCAGGAATGGGCTGATCTGACCAATCGTTGGGACCATCTACTCCGCAACACATCATCTGAAGAAATTTGAAATGAGCCCAACATAGATAAAATAAACGTTTGACCATTCACAAAACAAACAATAAAATTACAATATGGATTTGGAATTGTTGGATGGCTGTTGTCCCGGATTTTGAGGGCCAAAGCTTTCGTCCGCAACTGCGGCAGGCAACTTCATCGGTGTCACAGTTGAAATCATACAACTGTGATACATAAGACAACATTTGTTTTTCAATTCAACTGTGATACCGCTGAAGATGGGTGCTGCAGTTGAAGTCCCCCGGTTATCACATAAAATATCGACTCCAGCCATGAAAGCCTTCATTCTTTCATCAACAGATGACGTTTTTTCTCAACAGATAATACCTTCTGTACCTGAATATAGTATTTTGTCTAGTAGAAGGCAGTCAGTTCGAAAACCACTGTATTCGAAAGTCCAGCCACTCCAGAGACCTCTGGTGGGTAGAAACAGCTGTTTTCGATCATCAAAATTTTGATTTCGTTTTGGTGTTGCAGTCATATGTGCGAAATAGTGAAAACGGCAGTCGATGGCAACGGACCCAACTGAAACAGCTTCGCAGTTCGATAGACCCATTAAGTAAGATCTTCGTATACTTGTTATACGTAGGCAGAGTTTATGGTCAAATCCAACAGATGACATTCTTCCTTGACGGATCACACCATATGTACCTGATTTCAGTATTTTGTCTTGTAAGAGGCAGTCAGTTCGAAAAAAGAGATCTATGGCACAGTATACCATAGCCATACAGTAGAGACGCTCGCCACAGAACACCAACTCTGACTGTTTCACATCTCGAGGTGTTATTTCTTAACAAATAACGTGTATTTGTTAATTCTTATAAGTACTTGAGAAATGTCACATTCATTTCAAACGTCATTGTATACAAAATATTCATTTTAACATTCACAATGAGATACTGAGTACTATTCAGTGTCCCGTGAAAAATGTAAATTTACCGCCACAACATGACATTACACACGCCGAGCACAGAATGAAGGTCCCAGAAATTTGACCCTGAGAACAAAGGATTGACATTTAAGTGTCTCTACTCATTTGTGAATGTAATATATCCAAATTCTGATTTCGTTTTGGTATTTGTGAATGCAATGTTTTCGAACATCGAAATTCTGACATTAGATCAGAACGTTAAACTAGAAATGGATTGAATGGAATTGATTTATCTATTTTTCACAAGTGTTAGTCCATCAATCCGATGGCCATAACAAATTCTTTTAGGGTGATCTGATTTACAGCCAGTCCTCAACTCATACTCTCATCAACATTTTTGTAGAAATCAGAAATGAATTTCAGACAAATGAACACAAATATGTTACCTACAGAAATCTGGCTAACATTTATCCTAATTATTTTCAGAATCGATGATAAGTTTCAATTTTTAAGTGATCAAAAATTACTCTTGTGTGACATATACGCATATATAATACGACAAAGAAATAATTATAAATATGCTCCACGGATAATATAGAATTCATGGAACGAATCAGTTCATATTGACTTATATCCCCACATTCGAATTTTTTGATTTTACCATTTCATATTAAATACATTATAATTGGAAAGACAATGGAAGTCTGAACCAATACCACTCAGCAACTAACATTGTTGTTATGAATCTGAAGCATTAACATGTATTCACAGCTTTTACCTCTTTCTGTACATCATCCCAAGCAACACGTTCTTCACTGTTTGGTTCAGAATAATTTTCCATAGATTCTTTCAAACTTTCTCGAACCAGTTCTTGAAATTTTATTTTATACACGGAAGCAGTTATTACGAATACCACTCAGCAAATAACATTGTCAAACACATTCAGACAAACATTTTGTTATGAATCTGAAGCATTAACATGTATTCACAGCTTTTACCTCTTTCTGTACATCATCCCAAGCAACACGTTCTTCACTGTTTGGTTCGGAATAATTTTCCATAGATTCTTTCAAACTTTCCCGAACCAGTTCTTGAAATTTCATTTTATACACGGAAGCGGTTATTACGACACCTAATTCGAGAACGAAAACGATTATCAGCAAACCTCCAAACTGAAAAAAAAAATGAATTATTATTTACTATTACTGAATTCAATCAAATATGAGTGTTATTTTAAGCAGTGCCGAAGATTATATGTATAGATCCTGATGGTATTTTTTAAGTCGGTTGCATATAGTGAAAAATTGGGTGTTATTGGTGGAATAACCGAAAAAGAAGCATTGTATAGCACCATAACCTAAGGGATATGTCACATATACCAAAGCATGTAAAATATATTCATGAGACAACACTTATTTTCTAATGTTTTATAATTTTTGTCATTCATTAGGAGTTCAACTCAGCCATTTTTGGTTGAGAATCGGTATTTCATATCAGCGGCACGTTTTTGTCATCAAAACATTTGCGATTATTATTAAAGATAGATAATTTATTTATCTTTCACATGTAGAACAGTACATAAATGTTTATTTCACAAATGAGACACGTCAGGTTACAAGTCCGGAAGAATAAAAATCAATCATTACTTGTAGACGTAAGTGTAAAAGATATAAGGTAAAAAAAAGTACAAAAATGGATAAAGAGTTCGAAAGTCTTGGTCATTTTGTGATAACGCGCAGATATTCATCAGTAGAATAAAATGCAATTGAAATCGAATGATTTTTTATGTGTTTTTTAAAAGAGGTCAAAATTGAGAACTCTGATCTGTGTAGGCAATGTGTTGTATAAATCAATATTCAAGGAGTTTTTCTTTGATTTATCTAGTCTAAATCTATTTGGTCTTACACATTGACTACTCCTTGTGTAATGATTGTGGATGTCATTATTACGTTCAAGATTCGTTTTATTTTTATGTATTTCTAGGAGTGTTCGATAAATTAAAATGCATGGTCAATTCATTTAGTTGAATTTCAACAAGATAGGTTTTAGGTGTAAATTGGTTGTGGATGCAAAGCGGCTTGTGTCTGCGATTGCAAGTGTCGCAAAGAGGATGTGGATTGCGTTGTGGGTTTTTGCTCTTATATCAGCGTTACGACCTCATCTAAATAGTTTAGGGTATAATCAAATACATTTGTAAGATCTCCTTTAATCAGTTGAAATATAGCTCATCATGTTTTTGTGAACATATCATATGTTTTTGTTGGAAATTTGAAATGAATACAATCCATAAGTCCAGCTTCATCAAACAAGATTTTTGTTAATTTCTAGTAGATAAAAAATTATGCTAGATATAAAATTATTTTATTTGTTTTTAGGTTCACAAAAGCAACATACACACATAAAATATCAGAGGCATACTCACAATTGAACAGGCACTTTTTTTGAATATTTCTCAGGGACGTTGAACATGAAAAATCACTTCAACGCAATGAAGCCCCACCCCGCATTACCTATTACAGCCCCTGGCTAGCTGGGAGGTGGGGGAAGGGGGTCTTATATTTTGTGCTGAATCCAACGAGACCATCCGATTCATCATCTGACGCTTAGTTCTCATTCTAAATGCTGATATGACTTAGGTCCCTACTATAATTGCCTTTGTCTCCGAACAAGTCTTTTTGTGAAAAATTTTATCTCACATAAACTTCTGACTCATAAGGCACGGCGTTATTACATTAGGAACTATTGGAGTAAGAAGAATTGTGGCTTGGTAGAATCAATCAAAGTCAATAAACGTGATTGTCTCTGGAATAATTGGTTTTTAAATACGTTATAGGTTCAACCTATCTTAGATCAATGATCTTGTTTGATGTACAGCAAAATTCACATTGAAACTCCTATATTTTTTTTGGAAAAAAAGGCTTCATATCATGGTTGATAGTTACTCAATTTCAGAGCACCATAAAAATGTGGTTATTCGGAAGCTTTACCTTTAATTACCCACTCGGCAACTCTACTACTTATAAAATGTTCCACCCATCCTATTCTTGGGGCTGAATATATTGCCCAAGGACTCATCTGTGGAATTTTCAACTGGGAGAGATTTCCTCTGACGCTCATGACTTCAAAAAAATCAAGATCACGTACACTATCTCGAATTCTTCCTCCCTAGTTTTTGCGACGTTATTCGAAAGTTGCTGAGTATTCTCTCCTGTAAGAACCTAGAGAAAAATGATTACTCACCGCCATCAAGAGTTTCTGAGATTCTCGTATAGCTCCAAAAAATCCCAAGAAGGATATTATGAAAATAATAGCTCCCGTAACGATGAGGGCCGTACAGGGTGCAATTATGTCATTAGATATAAAGTGATGGAAAAGGGACATTTCTAATAAAATTACAGATCCTGCCATTATTATTCCCAGTCCAGATATCTGAAAAAGAAATGGTAATTTTGCTGATTTTCTTATTCTATTGATATCTGCAGATATTTTAAGATGAAGGGATGTCTAGATCATTTACGTTTATTTATTCATTATATACATAGGAATTACAACTTCTATGAAAGGAGTAGTTTCAAACAAATTTACAAACACTTTCTTTTGATAGGCACGTGTACATCATCCAAAGACCTTCGATTCATTCACAAAAAAAAAGGAAAAAACCATCTGAAACAGCTACTTCCCTGTTTTAGATGCACTTTTTTTGCGAGCTCTGACTAAGCGGTTCCCTTCGACTTCTACGCGGACCAAGTCACACATGGCTAGTCACATGGGATGTGGCTCCACCACATTTTCAGTTCCTTTCACGTTGGATGAGGCTATCACAGCGATTTACTCATGTATATTCAAGCTGATTCTATTTAAGGGTTTCTTCTACATTAGATAGACCATGTCGTCTGCACCTCTTTTTCTGCAATTTGCACTTTCGTGGGCAAGTTCAAAACAGCAACTAAATTTATGATGAAAATTCTTGTTTTCTGGATCAGTATTATATTTATTCTGATATTTTGGATTCATTTTCGTATCATATTTGCTTGATCTTTTGTTAGTTGAAAAGGCTTCATTATAACTGTTCTTTCCTTTTCGTGCATTGAATTCATCAATATGTTTCATTTTCAGGGTTTCTGGTGTAGACATTACTAGACTCAACCCGGAACGAATTTTTTTATATAGATTCGGGGTGGGTACCATGTAATAATAATGACTCTCTTGAATCCAGGAGAAACACCCTCACATAAATATTAGACAGTAGCTATTGCCCGCCACTTCGTCCGCGTAGAAATCGAACTGTTTTGTCAGCGCACACATCATTTCTCACAAATTTTTTTTAATCATAATAAAGTATATCCTATATCACTCCTGAATAGTGTAGCTTCCTGTTAGTGAAAGAATTTTAATGGTCGAATCAGTAGGTATTTCCGAAGATAATCTCCTACAAAGAAACAAAGTTAAAAACTCACTTCTTTATGATAGTAGTATAGTAGCCAAGTAGCCTTCTGATCAGAATGTTCAATTCATACTACGTACGTATCAGGGATATATTTGAATTGTTCAAATGTTATGTGGCATCGATAGAAAAACAAAATTGCTCTATTTCTTTCGAAAAATTGATGATATCCACGTCTTGCCTATTTCATTATTGGATTTCAATCCGTAGAAAAGTGAAATTTCAAAAATGAAAGAAGAATAATATCAGAATTGCAAGGAGATCGTCAGCAACTTCGACATGTATTTCTCTCAATTTATTTATCCACAGTATTTGAAAAACAAGTTAGTTCATCTGCCATATTTGCGCTCTTTTCCATTATTTTTGAAAGTGATTTCTCCATTAATGTGGCTCTTCTTACAGGTCCTTCCTACAACTTATTCCATACTTCGGAAGAAGTTTGGAAATGTTTTGTGAGCCATAATTTGGATTGATATTACAGATTACTGTGATAAATAATTGAATACCTTCAAATTCAACAATTGTAATATATATTCCAGTAGATTTATTCCACTTGTAATTGTCGTCAGAAAAATGCGAGAGTTTTACAATGTTGTATCCCAATAATATAATATGTAGTATTATGAATGGTCATGAGTCAGTGTACTTTCACCTTAGGTCAAGTTATAATAATAATAATAAATGGTTTTTATTGACTGAATAATAAACAGGTAACAGTTGATTATTAAATAATATAAAACATATATAAAATCAGCCAAAAGGCAGAGTTCAAGTCTGGTCCGAAGAAAAGACTTGTTCTTCCACTCAACCACAAAAGTAGTGGAACACATGAAATCACACCATGAGGTCTAACTACTTTTTGAGTTTTTGTATTGTTAACTAGTTTGATTTCAGAAAACTTGAAGAGTCCAACATACTTCAAAATGTGCCACCAACAGGTTTTCCACTTCCTGGCCTCAGGAATGGGTTCTGACTTATGTACACTCTTGATAAGTACTATATAATATTGAAATATGTATCATTGCACAATTCTTTTACCCTTGTGTGAATTTTCAACAGCTGCCTAGTTGCGAACGATAAGAGTTTCAGATTGGTCTCTTCATTAATAGACTTCTTCGTTTTGTGAATCGCTTTTCATCCCTGCTGAGTTAGCAGCGATGAAATACGTAATAATTTATATTTTTCGTTGACCATCAGTTGATCGATCATAAGCAAGTCTACGAAAATTTTTTCGGACTTGAGCTCAAACCGTGTTATAATGCCCAATCGAGAGGCTATTCGCATTCACTATGTTATGTTAAGAGTGGTGAAGTCATTCTTTCATACACTCGTGAAATTCTCGAGACTAAAATCTCTATGTGGAGAATCTAGCCCACTGATTTTTGAACACTGACAGGACAAATATAAAATACTCCGAAGTTTGAGATCAATTCGATTCAACAAATGTGATATTTATTCATAATGTCCAATATTATAACTTGGTTTGTTCACGACTAAGGAAATATTGGTTCATCAGACAGCCCCTGGTGAAATTTTGCTCGTACTTACACAAACGCGGAGGTCTTCTTTCAGTCAAAGTTCGAAAAAAAGCACATTTCAACTATTTCCGTGTGCGATAAAACCCATGGAACTTATTTTTCATCAACATGTTACCTTTAAACGTTGTAATTTTTCCCCTCAAATTTCTATTTTCAATAAAAAAGTCGACTTGAATTTCCGCAAGATTTTCTGTTCTGTGTCTGGCGTTGCCACCAAATTTCCTTATGGAAACGTTGAATTTTGTGTTGAGTTTGTCAAAGAAGGTGGGATGGGGTGTAAAGGTGACATAATCATATTAAACAGGTACGTTCCGATCGTGTAATAATGCAAAGGAGAGAAGGTGGATTATGCTACTCTCTGAAATTTTAAACGCAAGAGCTTCCAAACGAAAGGAGACCGCTGCGTTTAAACTACAAGTCCATAACACGTTTTCAGAAGGTCAAATTTCCAAATAATAATCAGACCGATGCTGCTATTTGAACAATAAGTTCCAGTACTAAACCGTCAGATTTAGACTAGGGAAGGGGAAAATCTTAATTTCCTACCAAATGAATGAATGAAGATACGACTGAATATTCCTATGTGGCCTCCTTCAAGATGGGAGATCCAGAAAAAAAATACAAAAATAAAACAAATTAATGGTACCCGAAGCTAAGTCTTTCCTTGGCCATTATTTTTCTGGTGAAGGTCTGTTTCCCCCATAAGCACCCGAGCCTTTTCATAGAAGTTCCGGTTCTACTTGCGTGTTTTCTGGGGAAGACAAATTCTGAAGTCGAAACTCAGCGCTCTGCTCACTTGGTAGTGAGTTATAATCTTTCGAAGTTCAGGAAAAAGGCATACTCTGTCTTCCTTATTGTACTAAAAAATCTAATGGAATACACACGCCGTCATTCGTCATATTTATATTGGCTATAATTCGAAAAAAGGATCGAAGAAGAAAATGTATAATAAGATATTGAGCCGCCTGACGAAATTTGGAGGACTATACTTCCTACCAAAGGTATAATACCGCGATTCGACTTTAGATTCGTGTTCTACACATGGAAATTCTTACGTAGAACTTTTTTCTCGGATGATAACCAGAATTTTACAATTTTTTTACAGTCCGTGTACTTTGTGGTTAGTTTTTCAACTCCAATTTTGGGTGACTCTGGGTGAAACAGTCAGTTTTCTCCTGCAGATACCTAATTGTAACTCTAAAAACTGACGGCGTAGTGCTGAAAGTTATTGTTAGATATAGCAGCATCGTTCTGAGCAGGTATCAAGCGGGATAATTTGATACTTAATGAGTGATACGGGCTAGTATTCCATTCAAATTCATGTATCGAAAATTGTTTAAAAACTGCATCCTGTCCGATAAACAAATATTTACGACTAATTTTGTTATTTACGATATAAAAAACTACTCACAGCAAATATCAAATTGAATGCGAAGAGAATGTACTTTATAACATTCATTGCCCAATTCTTCATTCCCCTTCAAATCAATTCAGTAATCACACTACGGAGTTGTCACGAACTCTTAGCGGGAAACGTCAGCTTCGAACTATATTCACCACAAACATTCCACGATGAAGTTTCCCCAACAAGCATTTAGGTAGAGGTCAATTCACCTACAATGTTGTGCGAGGGTGAAACTTCAAAAAATTTAACTTAAAACATCAACCAGCTGCAAACAATGCCAGTTGTGCAAATTTGTTACAAATGGAATTCCATGAATAGCAGGATATTCCAGCGTCCTGTCAGTCAATCATTCTATAATATGTCAACAGTGTAGGTATTGAGGTTATGCTTGTGCGTTGGAAAAATAACCGCTTCTGTCACATTCATGAGTAATTGGTAGCATTCAAAATACAAATTTTCAAATGAAATCATTGAATAATGTTCGAACAATACTCAGAACTCTGTAATTAATAAACAAACATGTCAGGTCTAGCGCTATAAGTGGAGGTTTCAAAGCTAGTTGCTACTTCATAGGTAATAGTCTCTCATTTTTTTTTTGCAAAACCGATCTCTTCACGTTTTAATTACCAACAAATTAGCTGAACCTGATGTCAAAGTAGAGGGACATATATAATTTGGCCAACACATTGCCCATCAATTGAAAGCTCAGAATTTGATGAAAAATCTACTGAGTGATGTGGAGAGCAAACTGATGATTTTTTTTTGTCTTATACTCTTCCTCTATCGAACACTCTTTCGAGTGGAGCTTTATGCGGGCAAGGTTCGGCTAATGGTATAGGGAGCCGAAGCGCTGTGGGGCGTACTACTGATTTTTACTGTAGCGCATTTGCTATATCAGAAGTAGGAAAACCCAGACAAAACCCACAGTGCTACCGGGTCGTTTGGTGTATTCAATCCAGATATCTCACCTATCAGAATTAATATTTAGGCAATTAACAGTTGACTATCGCACCGATCCGGCCAAAAAAAAAGCCCCGACCGCGGATTGAACCAGCGGTGAAAAGTCCAAATTGAATATACGGACAGCGCAATTTTTTCAATTCTAAAAATCATTACCTCGAAACTAAACATTTTACAAAACCGCTGTGATCTCTTTAAGAACTGTTTACTGAAAAATCACACAATAAAGTGTTATTTAGTAACCTTATCATGGTTTTTCATCAAGTATCGGCAAATTCCATATTACTGCTATTGCTAATCATCCATACAGTGCAATCTATAAAGTGTGCTTCTCAATGTTCTTGTCACTTGATCAATATGAGAATTCCTTCTCATATGTCTATCGATTATCACTAAGTATTTTGTTTTTCCAGCCGATTGAATTGAGATTTCGATATTGATATTCAGTGTATCATATTGTGGTAATGAATAAGCATAACAAGAAAATGGTAGGCAAAAGGTTTTCTCATTGATAATTGAAAAAATTTTTTGTTCGAAGCAATTGTAGATTCCGGTGATATCATTTTCTGATTTCCGATTCAGAGTGCTTCAGGTCCTATATAACATGGCTGTATCATCAATTCTCTTTTCACTGATGATGTTATCAACTTTCACATATTGTTCTCTAGTATTGAGATAGCTGTTCATGATATTCATTGCAATACCTCTGAATCTTAGGCCATTCAAGGACTCCAGCAGCTGTAGGTGGTTTGAAGTATCGAAGGCCTTGGCTAGGTTTGGAAATACACAAAGAGATGGTCTAGCATGTTCGAGGTTCTCCGAAATTTTCGATGTGAGGAGACGAATAGCATGTCCTGTACTCACTCCCTCTCTGAAGTCAAACTGTTTCTTAGAAATGAATTCATGTTTTTCTAAATAAGACACCATTTTTTGTTTTATTATTTTTTCCAATATTTTTGCTATGTTTGAGAGAAGCGGTATAGGTCGATAATTAAACTTCATTTTTATTCCTCTTTCAAAATATCGGTTTTGATCCTTTCGGAAATTGACCATGTTTCCAGCTTCAATTTCATAAATAACTGGAGCCTTTTTTGCTTTTAGAGACATGATCTTCTCAATTATTTCTTTCTGTGTTTTACGAGCAAGGAAAATAAACTGCAGGATTTCTTTTTCAGAGGAAGATTGTTCAATTTTTTTTTTAATATAGTCATGAGTTCAAATTTAACGAGTTAAATGTTACATATACCCATCATCAAAAAAAATCCGGAAGCGGCCGACAGTAGATATGCTATGTATGTACGGGGAAAATGGCAACACTGTCTTATGGAGAATACCATGTAAATCTGGGGAAAAAAGCCAAGCTCGATTTTGCAAATTTTCGTACCAACTATGGGATCTCCATAAGACAGCGTTGCCAGGTTTTCCCCAGATCTGCTACTTTTTCGATTGTTTCGCGGTAGCGTGCTTCGATCAAGAAGGTCCTTGCCTACCTACCTGTTACATAAAAAAAGTGCCTTGTCGGGGGCTGGAACCACTCATCTACGGCTTGCGAGACCAACGCTTTACTCACTGCGCTACAGAGTCACTTGAAGGTACAGGCAAATATTTCGTATGGATACGTCGTTGACTTGATAGGAAGACAAAAATGTTGATGAGAAAATAGATACACTACTTGAACACAAAGACGCGGCTGCGGATGCGTGGTAGCATTGGGGAAATTTCGATGAAAGTGGTGGAGGGATGCATATCGAATGCTCGTTTGGCTTCACTAGCGGCGCGACATCGTCAGCTTGTGTTCAGCAAGAGGCGCACTCATGAGAGAACGTCGTCATTATTAGTGCCGCGGAAGTTGAGATACCAGGAATATGAAAGACTCATTACTTGCATATTAGGTTCGAATTATCGAGTCACACCGGAGGTCATATAGAACCTTGAAGGGAACATACTGAATTATTTCATACGGGCAAAAGTTGAATCGGGAAGGGAAAGTCTGGTATATAGGTTTGGTAATAAAAGACATTCGAACGAGAGGTGAAACGCAGTGGCTTACCTTCATAGTACATTGATGGCTAGCTGAAGCCATTCACTTTGTTAACATTCAAAACCATATCACCGAATTCTCTACTGCGAGAATGATCAAGTCACTTCATTATTGAAAAAAAAAAAATAATGGTCGAAATATCAAACGAGGCACTTGCTCATTAAAATATATCCTAACAATATCAACTAAGACCATTATGCAAAGATGATCAAGTCGCTTCGCAAACAAAAAAATCATTGACCAACACCTTTATCGCAAAAAAAAATGGAAAAAACCTCCAATTGGGAAATAACAAAAAAAAATTATAGAAAGTAGATCAACTGAGCCATTTTGTTATTCTAAAAATAACAGCTGAACAATTTCCTCATCAAAACCTACAATAACTGCGAGGCACTTTCTGAATAAACTTAAATCACATCACTAATGAAATGTTGAAAGTATCCAATGCTGTTCGCCGGCTGAAATTTGTAACTTCAAGCGACTCAAGTTTGATATCTAATACATTTTAAAACAAATTTTTAGTTTTTCCCGCCCATATTGTTTCAGCTTAAATGATATAAGGTTAATTGTTCACATTATGATCTGCTAATTTGGTACATAAGGTACTTTTGGTATTGCGTTAGATGTCAAATTTTTGGTAAAACATGATTTGAAGTGATATCATATGATATTTCTATTTGCTACTGGACAGAAATTGTACCACACATCTTTCCAGTGTCATCCTTAGAAGCACTCTCATTAGTGTTAGGATACTGGAGGTGTTTGCTAGACCTTGTTGAGAATCTTGACTGATCATCGCAATGTGCAATTGGACAACAGACCCATATAATATTTTTGCCATGTTTTCATTATCAACAGCACTGTATCGCTGGGGTGTAAGCATGCTGTGTGCATACATATTAGGCATCAGTTGTCGAACTCAAGAGCACACTGTTTTATTATATAGACAGGAATGCTATGTGCACACACATGAAATTTTTCATTGGGAATTAGTCTCAAGAGCACACTGTTTCATTATATAGACACTATGAATTGACTTAGAAATGCTGTGCACACACACACACCATGGCTTTTTTCATTGAGAATCAGTCTCAAGAGCACACTGTTTTATTATATAGACAGGAATGCTATGTGCACACACATGAAATTTTTCATTGGGAATCAGTCTCAAGAGCACACTGTTTCATCACACTATGAATAGACTCAGAAATGCTGTACGCACACACACCATGGCTTTTTTCATTGAGAATCAGTCTCAAGAGCACACTGTTTCATCATACTATGAATTGACTTAGGAATGCTGTGTTCACACACACCATGAACTTTTTTATTATAAGAATGCTGAAGAGCACACGTTTTATTATATAGACACTACGAATTGACTCAAGAAAGATGTGTGCACACACACCATGTACTTTATCATTGAGCATCACTATATGAATTGACTTAGAAATGCTGTATGCACACACACATGAAATTTTTCATTGGGAATTAGTCTCAAGAGCACACTGTTTTTTATTATATAGACAGGAATGCTGTGTGCACACACATGAAATTTCTCATTGGGAATCAGTCTCAAGAGCACACTGTTTCATTATATAGACACTATGAATTGACTTAGAAATGCTGTGTGCACACACACACACCATGGCTTTTTTCATTGAGAATCAGCCCCCAAGAGCACACTGTTTTATTATATAGACAGGAATGCTATGTGCACACACATGAAATTTCTCATTGGGAATCAGTCTCAAAAGCACACTGTTTCATTATATAGACACTATGAATTGACTTAGAAATGCTGTGCACACACACACCATGGCTTTTTTCATTGAGAATCAGTCTCAAGAGCACACTGTTTTATTATATAGACAGGAATGCTATGTGCACACACGTAAAATTTTTCATTGAGAATCAGACTCAAGAGCACACTGTTTCATCACACTATGAATAGACTCAGAAATGCTGTACGCACACACACCATGGCTTTTTTCATTGAGAATCAGTCTCAAGAGCACACTGTTTCATCATACTATGAATTGACTTAGGAATGCTGTGTTCACACACACCATGAACTTTTTTATTATAAGAATGCTGAAGAGCACACGTTTTATTATATAGACACTACGAATTGACTCAAGAAAGATGTGTGCACACACACCATGTACTTTATCATTGAGCATCAGTTGTCGATATCAAGAGCACACTGTTACATTACATACACACTTTGAATTGAGTTACAAATATCCCAACTCAAGAGCCATGTGTACTTTCACTATCCACATTCAAATTGTCATTTGATTTGATATAAAGAAAAAATGTTCACAAAAACAAACATCTTCACAATCTGAGATAACATAAATCGCATAATCTTCTGAAAGAGTCTGTGT